>VMBQ01005202.1:0-44752 GCA_007657795.1 Dreissena rostriformis
CCACAAGGAAGGCGGATGCAACTCTTTTCATCTTCTAATATAGCAAATGACTTCGATGCTGTGTGTATTATGTGATATATCCCAATCTTATTCTTATGGTACTTCTTCAAACATGGTTTTTATCAAGAATCGATGTCCTTATCATCCTGAAAGTTATCGATTGTCGATTCAAATGTATTAGCAAGTCCGTAGCCCACAGGGAAAATTGTACTTTTCTGCGTAAGGAAAAAAGCTCAAGCGACTCCTGCATACGAGGTAATGAACACCATGGATTGCATCGCATATACGTAATACCGATGTTGAAGACATTCAGAAACTATTATTATCTAAAACATCGCTAAGTTACGAATAATTTCATATGCAAACATGCACGTTACAATACCTAATAAATACTTTGGATGCGTGATCATACTCGAAATACACCGCGGAAGCTTCTCTAATAAACATTGGTGTAGCACTTTTTTTCTGCACTGTACAAATACATAGACTGGAAATTAATATATTTTGTGTGGTACAATATGTTCCACTTTAATTTCTGCAACGATATCTATTCATACGACACGCAAACACTTAAATGGTAAATGAACATGTGTTGAATATATATTGTACCACAAACAATTAAAAAGAACATCTCTTGTTAAAGCTATGTTACCAGACCACATAAAGCATTGAAATTTTGGCAATTGCTATAAGGAACATTGATTGTTTATGGGTTAATTATATTTTATAGAATACTTTACGAAATATTCGTTGATTTTGAGTGCTAATGGGGCTTTAAATTGAATAAGGATTGGAATAATTATATTGTGGCATTATATCGAACTGACCGAAAATTGTTCAACCGTCTCCGGGGAATGAGTAACAACAACACGTNTAGAATATATATGTATAGGAAAGAAAATGACAATATATCTTGATTGTTTCATTTAAATGTTGTAATATGTAGGACATTACTATCAACACCAACGATGCAAACGGAACTAATAAATTCATCTAGGGAAACAATGTTAGATTAATCTAGAAACTAGGAATAACGAGCGAGAAACTTAAGTCGATTTTTAAATAGGTTGCACGCACCATTATTGCGCCCAAAAATACGTACGAGGTTCAATCTGAATTGCCACAGAAGTGGTTACACACCACCTAGCCAGTCAGTAGAATCTATTTCAATGTGTTTAAACACCACATTCAAATATAATTGTCGTTATTGCAACTTTTAACTCACCTTGTTGCGTTTGGATATCATTGACGTTTGAATAATGTGTCTGATTTAAAAATCACATAATTTCAATTTTTACTCTAAATGTCGATATGAAAGACATCTTTTTTAGATTTCAACCTCTAACAATTCCAAATGAAACCATTATATATGCCTTAAATGTCGTGGGACATGTAATAAGCATATGAATGCAATGCATGTAGTATCCAACTTTTAATTTAAATTTCTGATTGGTTTCTCACCTTTAAATGGCTGGTTCCAGAATGCGCAAACAGAAACTTTTCTCGGTTTAGCAGAAGCGTTTATCTCTAAGATATCATCGTTTGCCAATTCATACACATACTTTAAAGCCAAATTGTCGCAGTTCCTTTTAAAATTAAAAATGACTCAATTTTGAAAGAAAAATATATAATTGTACACTCATTTTATATTTATATATTTACCTCGTTTAGAAAATGTGTTTGGTATTTGTAAAACCGGTTCACATGCTTATCGTATATCTTTCTATGTATGGTCAGTAGTTACATAACTATTCATTCTTGCAAAGTAAAATATACAAAAACACAGTTTTGCCATGTTTAACCCAGTTATTACTTTAATGTCGCGTAAAGGATCATACTCATTATAACCAAAACAAATATTGCGTTGAGAGGATGTATGCAAATTATATGGATATCGTACTTTTGAACTATTCATTACAGTTATCAGAGGAGGAAAAGAAGCGTCAACACCAGCGGCTTGATCGTGCCAGACAGGCCTCCACAAGCTACCGAAGGAAGTTTAAAAACAACGAAACGCAATTGAAAGAGGTATATTGTATCCTTAAACTATCTTACTTAATTAATGAATTACATTTAAAATGACCGTCTTTTTTACGACTGATATATTTTTTTGGGTTTCAGTATCCAATCGTTAAGGTGAGCAGTTGTGTAAGCCAGATAAATTACTTTCTTGGATGTTTGTGCAAATGATTTCATATAACTAATGAACAAATTAAGTTAAAATGTATATACGTGATATATATTTGAAACACCTTTGATATCTTTCCGAGACATTAGAATACATTTCAGGAATTAAAAACTGAGCTACAACAGCGTACACAACTTCAACACGAGATAAATCTTCTCAAGCAGACTAAGGACATGCTCGGCAAATCATTGCAACGCCATTATTGCAAACAGATTAGCAAACCAGGTGTCTTGGACGTATGTTCAAGCACTATATCTTGATTTTGTACAATATATGTATTTGTGAGATAAATACAAGATACAGGTACAATATACTTTTACTACTTGTTGAATGTAAACATTATTGTTAAGAATATTAATGAACATATGCTATATACGTTTGCCATATGATTGTCAAAGAAAAGCTCTAACAAGATTCAGACTAAGCGCTCATTCTTAAGAAATTGAAACTGGTAGATACAATAACATTCCTAGAGAAAACAGAAAATGCAAACTGTATAACAGTAACTAAGTTGAAACAGAATATCACTTCTTATGTATATGTACGCTGTATCAAGATTTAAGAATTATGTATAATGTTAACCAATCGTTTAATACTGTCAACAAGTTCGTATCTATGATGTCCAGTCCTAACTCTAGAAAATTAAGAGATATTTACAAATTTATTGACAATGCTATGTAAAAAAGAAATGATTACCTTGCTAGTTAGCTACTCTGTTGTTTCTTGTCAACGTTGAAAACCAATTATGTATTATGTATTCACGTATTCATTTAATTATCCATTTATGTAAAATGCTTTTTGTTTAGTATTTCATTTGTGTGGTCATCTTTATGTATAATTGTTTACTATGTGGCCAAAGGCATGTATTTGCTGATTTTGCCAATTAACTGAAACTGAAACTGAAACCGTATTATATATTTCGGGTGATTTATATGATTACAAACAAGCTTCTGCATACGTATTAGATAATATATTAATTTAAGTTTAATTACAAGTTTTGCTAAATATTAACATGCTATAAATATGTGTGTTGTGTTTGTGTTTATATAACAATGTTAGATGTATAATATATAAATATATGTTTTCGTTTAAACCGTTTCGTTGAGTTTAATTGTTTTTCAAAAAGCATCCATGCAGAGATATATATGTGATTTTAAGTTTCATAAATCGCTAAACAACATATCAAAACAGAAATAATGTACAGCATCCACGTATGTAACAATAAAAACTTAAGTGATATAACCGCGAACTAATTGAAAATGTAGTATTTACCATCATGATAATCAGTATGCTTACACGACAGAATTGTAAAATAATGCTACTTATTGGCTGTGTATTAAACACGCTTGACAGTAACATGAATGATTTACTGTTGATCTGTGTATTAAACACGCTTGACAGTAACATGAATGATTTACTGTTGATCTGTGTATTAAACACGCTTGACAGTAACATGAATGATTTACTGTTGATCTGTGTATTAAACACGCTTGACAGTAACATGAATGATTTACTGTTGATCTGTGTATTAAACACGCTTGACAGTAACATGAATGATTTACTGTTGATCTGTGTATTAAACACGCTTGACAGTAACATGAATGATTTACTGTTGATCTGTGTATTAAACACGCTTGACAGTAACATGAATGATTTACTGTTGATCTGTGTATTAAACACGCTTGACAGTAACATGAATGATTTACTGTTGATCTGTGTATTAAACACGCTTGACAGTAACATGAATGATTTACTGTTGATCTGTGTATTAAACACGCTTGACAGTAACATGAATGATTTACTGTTGATCTGTGTATTAAACACGCTTGACAGTAACATGAATGATTTACTGTTGATCTGTGTATTAAACACGCTTGACAGTAACATGAATGATTTACTGTTGATCTGTGTATAAAACATGCTTGACAGTAACAGGAATGATTTACTTTTGATCAACAATATAATCAGTATAAGTCTGATTCACTAATAACTTTCTTCAATTTTCTAGTATTTCAACAACGCTAAATTGTTGTTAAAATTAATTTAACTATTTATCATTTATCATACAAAGGAACGTTAGAAAAGTCTCCAACTGTATATCAATTTCAATTAAATTTACATGAAGTATAAAGCATGTGTTATTTTTAGTCCAAATGTCAACAAAATCCGTCAAAAAATAACGGAGCTATATTGATTTGAATACGTGTTGCGTTAGAAAAGTCTCCAAGTGTAGTCATATACTTTTACTAATCGGTAGCTGTATTAACCTACGACCGTAGGCTTAATAACAACGATTATACAACAATTGTATCAATGAACTTTATAATATTCTGCTGCAAAATTCAGTTTTAATAGAATCGACTTGGTTCCACAAGGAAGGCGGATGCAACTCTTTTCATCTTCTACTATAGCAAATGACTTTGATGATGTGTGTATTATGTGATATATCCCAATCTTATTCTTATGGTACTTCTTCAAACATGGTTTTAATCAAGAATCGATGTCCGTATCATCCTGAAAGTTATCGATTGTCGATTCAAATGTATTAGCAAGTCCGTAGCCCACAGCTGTGGGAAATTGTACTTTTCTGCGTAAGGAAAAAAAGCTCAAGCGACTCCTGCATACGAGGTAATGAACACCATGGATTTTAATCGCATATACGTAATACCGATGTTGAAGACATTCAGAAACTATTATTATCTAAAACATCGCTAAGTTACGAATAATTTCATATGCAAACATGCACGTTACAATACCTAATAAATACTTTGGATGCGTGATCATACTCGTAATACACCGCGGAAGCTTCTCTAATAAACATTGGTGTAGCACTTTTTTCTGCACTGTACAAATACATAGACTGGAAATTAATATATTTTTTGTGGTACAATATGTTCCATTTTAATTTCTGCAACGATATCTATTCATACGACACGCAAACACTTAAATGGTAAATGAATATGTGTTTAATATATAGTGTACCACAAAAAAAAAAAAAAAAGAACATCTCTTGTTAAAGCTATGTTACCAGACCACATCAAGCATTGAAATTTTGGCTCTTGCTATAAGGAACATTGATTGTTTATGGGTTAATTATATTTTATGGAATATTTTACGAAATATTCGTTGATTTTGAGTGCTAATGGGGCTTTAAATTGAATAAGGATTGGAATAAGTATATTGTGACATTACATCGAACTGACCGACAATTGTTCAACCGTCTCCGGGGAATGAGTAACAACAACACGTTATGTCAAAACATGTGGACTGGGTAACGTTTTAAGGACTCTATGTTTGTGTGGGTCGAAACTCAAGACAAACCCAACAAAGAGTTGTTAAACGATTCCTGTCGCTTATAATAGATCCCTTTTGCCTCCGTTTTTGAACGTGATGTAGGCATATCTTGTCTAATATTCCAATTGATTTAATGTTTATTTCATCAACGGTCAGTAAAACAGACGTTTTGTTGTACAATATTAGATGTTGTACTTATTTGTGTCGCGTTCTGAGAAAACTGGGCAAAATGCATGTGCGTAAAGTCTCATCCCAGATTAGCCTGTGTAGTCCGCACAGGCTTATCCGGGACGACACTTTTCGCCTAAACTGCATTTTCGCTAAGAAGAGACATCATTTAAACGAAAATTTCCATAAAAGCGGAAATTGTCGTCCCTGATTAGCCTATGGGGACTGCACAGGCTAATCTGGGATGACAATTTATGTCTGTGATGACATTATGCCCAGTTTTCTCAGAACAAGACACATTTGGTATCAAAGGCAACTTTTAATGCTTTACTGAATCCGTCTATGCGTCCAACATTCCTGAACATTTCTCTTAATGATACCATAGGTTTCAAAGCACCGTTGTTCTGTTCTATGACAAGTATGAAGATCTGATTGCGAGCTGAGAAAGTTACATTTGACGCATATGCTTCAAACTACGAAACGTGATTATTTATGAAGTTTTGGCACCTCGAGGTTGTCGTCATGGCGATTAAGCGGGTTTAAGTGATAAAAGAACCCAATTAGTCGACACGCCCGAACAAGATGAAGCGTGCGGATTCGAATAATAAAAATATGTCATCGTTTCGTTTCGGTATGTTTGTCGTTTCACTGCGCTTTCGTTGTGGCTCTGGCGTGTTGTCGTGTTGGTGCTCTTTAAAGACGACAATACGCCAAACCAACACGCAGAAATCATCTATTATTGTTGTATATGCCTGAATTTCAGTATACCTTTGCAGACCGTAATGCAGAACAAACGGTTTATTTATATAAAAGACATTTGTGCGAGCGAACGTCAAACCCAAAAGAAAAGTCCTCGCTTTATATACTGTGATATATGACAATTTTCACTCATGTGTATACCTATTCATATTGCCTTGGTTGACAATTTCATATTAAATTTCAGATACTTTGTATAATGAACCTGATACATGTTTGTTCATAAATCATGGGTATTAGAGTGTATGGAATATTCAATTAAGGCATAATCGACAGTATGCTGACTTTCTATGTTGATTTAAAAGGTTTGCCGTATGCATGATCATAACCTATGCCGGTATGAATGAAACGCTGTCATTTCGTGGCCAACCCGTTTTCATTAAACTTATTGCATTTTAAGTCGGTTTAAAAACTCAGATTTTAATTTATGTTAAGAAGTGTTGACTTCAATTCCTGGTCGAAATATCCACGCATTTGCACATCATCTTTTCCAAAGAGCACACTTGAGTAATACGGGTTTCAAAATGATTTGCAAACTGCTGTGTAGCACACTTTACATACTAATTACCTCATTCTATTGAAAATCTGTACAGTATTTGATCTTGTCACTATTCACCCCATGGGCATTTCGTCCTCGTGTTAAACATGTAAAGACAGTTAGTGTTAACAAAGAATACACAATTGTATACGAATCTTTGTTAAATCGTCCTCTTTAAACAATTAGGAGTCCTGTATAATGTCTTATCAAAGACCATACGACAAATTTAAGTTTCTGCAAAATAAACATTTTTGTCAATGCGTTCCTAAAATAAAGGGAAGTCAAAGGAAATTAGTCTACATGATGTTAAAGGGACTGTAAACCACGAATGACGAAAAAAGAAAAGTTTTAAAATACCGTATTTTTTTACAATTATTAGTTTTTATTGATTAACATATCACGACTGGTATATTACATTACTTGAAAAAAGTTCATATTTTCAGTATATAAGGTAATCAAATTTCGCGATGTGAAATCGCGAAAATAGGTGACATAACGATACACACACTATAAATAACGCAAGTAGATTGATCATTTTACATATAAAATATATATAATTCACTACGCATACACAATATGCATTACTGGGTTTACCACGTGACGATGAATCATGTATTTTTGTATTTATTTATTTTTACTGGGTATGCATACCCAGTAAAAATAAATAAATACAAAAATAAAGTAAAAATAAAAATAAAAAAAATCAAGTAATTTTATATAACAGTCGTGATATTTTAATCAATATAAACTAATAATTGTAAAAAATACGGTATTTTAGAACTTTTCTTTTTTCGTCATTCGTGGTTTACAGTCCCTTAAATATTAACTTTTACTTAATTGAGGTTTGTACCAGTAGCGATTATATTTCTTTAAGGAAATAATATAACCTTTAATTTGTCGTGCGATGTTTGACGAAATGGGCCAACACCCAACAGTATACGTACCTGATATTGCATTTGTGTTGTTGTTGTATTGTATAGTAAATACACCAAAATTACACTAAAATACACCCATTAGCATGGTAGTTAAACGTGATAGTTGAATTTTGCTTATGTCGGCTTAAATTCATGTTGAAATCATAAACCAAAACATGTTATCTTAATTGACGATAACGTGCTGAAACGTGTATGAAACCATGGGCGGTTATTTCTATAAATAGAATAACTGGCTTCCCAAAGTGGGAAACCACAATATCGCACGTTGCTAAACATATTCTCATTTACATGTATCATGGATTTCTGATGCAGGAAAAGGTGAGTAATTTTCTGATCTTGTGGTTTTAATAAAATACATTAAACATACAATGTCTCATTATATTTTGGGGTTATTTCTATAAATATAATTTATTGCTTCCTGAAATGGGAAACCTCAATATCACACGTTTTTAAACATGTTCTCATTTACATGTATCATGGATTTCTTATGCTGGAAATGTTGAGTAATTTTCTGATCTTGTGGTGTAAATAAAAATCATTAAACAGACAGTATTGTTTTAGATTGTATACACACTAAAGAGAAATTGAAATAATATGCATTAATCGATTTCACACAGGTAGAAGTAAATTTATTAAATGATTTGTGCTAGCTAAATGTGAAAATAAGATTTCTAAATAATGTAAATTTTAGTTGCTTTATTGCAAGTATGTCAGCATTTTGTTTCACAAGCAGTTAGAATGAATAGCCATATTTTGATAAAATTCATAAATTAAAGATACAATAACCTGACTCAATAGTACCCCCCATTTAACTTGATCACTGTAGGTTATTTCTCTTATAATATATTAACATGAATAATGCTATCATATGCATAGAGGATATTTGTTGGATTTGGTGGATATTAAAGTGTAATTCCACAGTTTACTTAAACTGATTTATATTGAATAACATGAGCAGTTTAACAATACATTTATTTACAGTCGATTACACTAATAACGCAGCCAAAACTACCCCGTTTACGATCACACATTGAGGTCATTCAACAATGAAGATTTGAACGAAATTCACCGTCGCGAAATGCGAGTAATGACTTTTTATGCTGGTGTTTTGATAAACTAGTCAAAAAAGCTCTATTAATTAGTTGCCCGTGCATAAATGTTTACTTTACTTAGCTCTCTATTTTATCAGTAAATTAGTTTAAATGTCACAGCTGCACCTCCACGAAACTATCCAGACGCAAACTTAAACAAATTTGTCTCTTTTTAGGAACAGATGAAATAATTCCAGAAACAAGGTAAAACCTACACTTATATATTTCAAAGAAAAACGGTTTGTTAAGTAATTTGGAATTTATATGCAAATTATTACAAGAAAAGCATAAACAATTGAATACTAAGACTAACAACAATTCAAGAGGGTTGTGCTAGAACGAGTGTATTGAGTTAAACCATTTAATACAGTATGTTATATTAATAAAACGTTTGAGCTTAGCTTCATACACAACAGTAAAATAGGAGTTGAGTATACACAATACCGAATATGATCAAGATCTGAAATTAACAATGATGATAATTAGATCTATAAAATGATAATTGGAGAAATGATGCTATACTATCCTCTACCCCCCCCCCAAGTCTTTGGGTAGAAATGTTCATATGAAATAATATTACACTTTAACTGAAGTTGAAACAAAGACTGATAACAAAACAATACTGGGAACATTGGAGCACACTAGGTCTACTCCCTTATAAAGTAAGAAGAAATGTGAACTTTTCAACAACAAAAAAAGGCAAATGTCTTTCATGTTGTCAAATATATGATGCGTCTTTGTCAACAATCACGTAACATAGTCTGCAACTCTGGGGCAGCTATAGTTCTTCCTGATCGTCTGACTGGAGTGCACAACAGGTCCGTTTGCGGGGTTATGCGGTTTGGTGTCTCACGACTTGGTCCTGTGTCCACGGAAACGTCTACTGGTCAACTGTCAGGACTCGGAGGCTCGGTAAAGGCTAGCTGACGACGACTCTGCTTCCGACGGTTACCTCGGCTGGGTGTCTCACTGCTGCTTGGCGTTACCGTACTGGGTCAGGCAATAGGGTGAGGAGAAGAGTTTGTTGCGATCCCAGTGTTGGTTGCAGCCGGTGTAGATCTGGTTGTATGTGTTGGGGTCACTGCTGGTGTGATGGATTGTCCTGAGGAATTTTCAGTTGTAGCTGCAGGTAGCCTGAGTGCTAGGTCACTATCACTATCAATGGACAGCCGTCGTGTTTGTAGTTGAACGGGGACATACTTCCGTAGGAACTTCCTATTGCGAAGGGTTACCCGTCTTAAGCCATCAAGTCGTACCACATACTGGTCAAATTGGCGAACTTCAATTACCACTCCAGTCTTGTCCCACTTGCGAGGATAGAGTCCAATCTGGTTTTGCAGGCGAACATTATCTACCACAGCTAGAGGTGGCAATCTCTGAGTGTGCTCTGACAGTTTTTCTGCACACCGCATGTGCCTATTGCGCAAGGCTTCTTCACGGGCCAGTGATGTGCTTAACCAAGTTTCATGAGGTTTATACTTTCCATGTGGAATTGGTATGAAGTCTCGAATGGGACGGCCAAATATGCACATGGCTGGAGAGAGTTTGGTATCCCTGTCTGGTGTATTTCTGTACTGAAGCATGGCACGCTGGAAGGCATCAGCCTATATGTCACCAGTCGAGGTTGTGTAATCCATAAGGAGACGGTTCACTGTCTTTACACCGATTTCGGCCCTACAGTTGCTGTGTGGAAAGGCTACGGAGGATAGGCGATGATGTACACCCCAATCACTCAGAAATTGACGTGTGGCTGCAGCAGTGAATTCAGGGCCACCATCAGAGGCAACTTCATCTGGTATTCCATATGTAACAAAGATACGTCTAAGACATGTGATCAGTCCTTGGGCTCCGTTAGTTGTTGTTCTACAGTGGGCCAGTTGGAATAACGGTCCACTACAACAAGGAAATGAAGCCCTTGGTAGCTGAACTAGTCAACACATAGACACTGGAAAGGATGCTCTGGACTTAATGGAGGTACTGGTGGTGCGCTAGGATTAGATGGTGCACTATGGTTGCATTGGTGGCAACTGGTACGAAGAGCCGTAATGGCAGGTGTGATTCCTGGCCAAAATACAATACTGATGTCTCTGCCCTAGCAACCATGGAGGTAACACCTTGATGAGCTGCGGGCAGAGCCTCGAGTACTTCGTCTCTCAGTGATGGTGGTATGACAATACGGTCTTTGTATAGGATGACGCCGTCGACTGTAGATAGACCTTCACGGTTCTGAAAGTAGTTTCTGACCGATTCTGGCAGCTGGTGACGGTGTTCCGAGATACCAGATTCGATGATGTCGGTCAATGCTAGCATGTCTGTATCGCTAGCTGTGGATGTGCGAACTCTGTCCCAGGTGACTGATCGAAGATTGAGAGCATTTAGGGATGAAACAACACCTGCAATGACCAATTCATCTATGGAGTCTTCCCGATCTTCTTACATTCTCAAACCAGTCACGAGAGAGCTGCAGCTAGCTGGACACGCAGAGGTTGCATCAATGTGTGTCTCATCATCAGGCAACATCAGCTTTTCTGCATCACTGATTGGATGACGTGATAGGCAGTCAGTGGCGCGATATTTTACACCTGGGATGTGGACCATACGGAACCTGCAGCATGGCGTTTGCACTTTCAAGTTTCTTAGACGAGTATTGGAGATGTCCTCAATGGATCGGTCTGTGAATATCTTGAGAAAAGGCTTATGGTCAACAGCAATGATGAGGTCTGCGCAGCCTAGAACGAAGTACCTGGCCTTGTCAATGGAATCTGCGACTGCAAGTGCTTCACCCTCCACTGGTGCATAGCGAGACTCTGCTGGATGAGTGAATCTGCTGCCAACAAGTGTGATCTTTTATCCCGGTGGGCAACAGAAGGGTTCCTTCTTTGAGCATGTGCAGTGCTTTTGAAGAAGCCAGACTCCAATACCCGATTTTGACCAGACGGTCGCTTTTGGGGTCAAAGATACGAACACCCTCTTCTATTTCGCTGGCGATCAGTAGTTTTGACGCATCAAAAACGGTCAGAAGATGTCCATTCCAGTTGAACGGAGTGCCAGGTTTCAAAGGTTCTATAAAGGATAGCATTCTTTCGGCCATGCTGAAAGCATATGATACCTGGTTTACTAGACCAAACCAGGAACGCACATCTGTAATGTGTTTTGGCGTGGGGAAGTTAAGGATGGCTTGTTAGAATCTCTGACAGAGTCTTACATCGTTGCGTGTAATTTCAAATCCTGCAAATTCCACAACATCAGCTCCAAACACAAACTTTTCTGCATTCAGTGTTATGCCATTTCGACCGCAAATGTCTAGCAAGTGTACCGCTTGAAATAAACTGTCCTCAAGTTCATCAGCCCATATCAAAGCATCGTCAATACACTTGTTCTGTGAGGGATGTCTGCAACAATCTCATCATAGCGTCGGGTGTATCCATCACCTCAAGCAATGTAGCCCTGAGGTGCAGTTTTGTAGCGATATCTTCCCCCAGAGAGTGATGAATGTGGTCAGATGGCGGTCTTCTTCACACAGGGGTACACTGTGATAGCCGTTCCATGCATCAAAGACTGTTTTCTTCTTCCCATGGGAGACTGATCGTGCTTGAATTTAATGTGATGGTGTGTGGTGTGTTTCACGTGTGGCATGAGCATTAAGAGCCTGTAATTCAACAGTGCTTCTTGGCTGTCCACTTTTCTTTGCACACACAAGCATTCGATGGCTCCGAGTGACAGGCTCTCCAATAGGGACGGGCTCAATGACGCCAAGTCGAACGTCTTGGTCAAGACCTGCTTTGACTGCATCTCGCCAGTGGATTGGAACTGGTACTGGTGTGTGGTAAGCAACTGGTTTTGCGTTGGGATCTACTAGAAGTTTCATTGGCGGACTGTTCCATCAGTCGAGGTGTTTGATGTTCACATGTGTTAAAGGTGCTTGCTTTGTAGAACTCAGGAGGCACTGTTGCAGTTTGACACGATTCTCTTCTGTTGGTGAGCATGGTTATGTAATAAGTGGAGCTGGCGGTAGTTGACGGGCTGGGCATCCACATGGAGCTGTGTCTTCACCATTCAATGCTGCTGCACTGTATTGTTGTGAGGCATGGATTTCCGTAAATGTGTCTGTGATGATACCAAGATTGATACAGGCTTCTCGACTCAGAACAAGTTTGTCCAATGAGTCGGTAACATATGTAATCTGCCTGGTTTCAACTACTTGACATATAGAGTCCTGGCTCGACATCCGCAGTAATAGGGTACCGAGAATTCTAATGCCATCATTGTTCGCTGTGTGCATGCGCATTGTCACAGGGATGAGGTCAGATTCGCGTATCCCAATGTGATGTATAACTTGGGACCGGCAAGGCAGCTCTGGCATCCAGTATCAGCCATAGCCGGTATCACTGTAGCTAGAGACGGTTTGGAAAGATTGATGCCAAGTACCAAGTAGTCCTCTGGAAGAGTCTTTATAGACAATTTTACGAATGGTTGAGGCTTTGAGCTTCTGCGAATCCAAGTGTCAGACAGGTTGTCATAGACATGATGATCAAGCGGGATGCTGTGTTTATTATCGTTTACAGTGTTCACATCCTGATGTTGTATTTGATAGGAATCTACAGTACATAATGTGTCAAACAGAGCACTTTCCTTATCAAAGTTTTTAGGCTGAGTGTGTGAATGGCGCTTTGGATTGTCCACACTACGGCACACACTCGCAAAGTGGTGTTCACGTCTGCATTGGGGACACCTGTGGCCATAAGCTGGGCACTGAGTCTTGCGTTCCTGTGCAGTTCTTTTCTTTCTGTGGCCACGTTTGCCACAGTAGGAGCAAGCTTCTTGGGTGTTTCTGCTGGACTGTTGCTGCTTCTTGTAACTGGTGGCTGCTCCAACAGCATGGGAGTCTAAATGTTTTTCCTGCTTCCTTGGCTTCCACGAATTGGAACACTTCCTCGAGCGACATGTTCTGGTTTTTATCACCAACTAAGTCAAGTTGAATGTCAGGGTCTGCAACGCCTCTTGTGAGAACATCACGCATGATTGCTTCAGTGTAATTAACTTTGGCGGCACAATTGTTGCAGACAATCACAAATTCACAAATGTCAGCCTGTCCTGTCAGACGTGCACCAAAGTTGCGGACATATTCATCGCGATCTTGTCTCATGTTTTGGAGTGTCACCCTTGCCATCATTGTGTTTTCTTCACGCACTGCTAGCTAACGAATTGCTGCCAATACATCGTCAACCGATTTGTCAGTTAGTTTGCCACTTGTTGTTCTTGTTAGGTCTCTCCGAAGAGGCGCATCGCAACATTCCAACAACCGGATAACTTTATCTCGACCATCCAGTTTGGTGGCAACAACATAAGCATTCCAGCGTGAAAGAAAGTAAGCCCAGTCCTCGCTGGATCCAGCGGCGGTAACTGTAGGACGCTTGACTTTCTCTACTCTGGCTGTTTTGGCAGGTGCCAATGTGTGTACGGCGCTGTGGGCAGTTATGAGTGCCGCAACGATGGCTGGATCTAGATCGTCTGTTGTGTAGGCACAATCAGGGAACGGACACTTAACTACAGGCATGGTGTCATCTCCACAGTCTTGATCATAAATAAGTATCAACTATTTGCTTCAGGATCTTTATTTCCATCGACAATGATCAAGATCTGAAATTAACAATGATGATTATTGGATCTATAAACTGATAATTAGAGAAATTATGTTATACTATCCTCTAGAGATACGTACAGTTAGACAAACACGAGGTATGCTTGAGCCCCTTTACTTTGTGGTGCTGGTTTAAATGAGGTTTGAACGGAAGCCGTGTCAACCGGTTTTCACCGATAGCTGAAAACGGGCGTGTGTGGTGCATCCGGGATTATACTGGATCACTAGTCTAAGGTATATCAGGATCTTAATTTAGTACAGTTTTACTGCAGAAACGTAAAGGATAAAATGGTAAATTAGTGCGACATTTACCGTTGATGTTGCGAAATATAGCAACACAAATATTGAACGTCACGATTCGACATTTTACGTCAAGCGCGATATTTAGCGTCGGTGCTACATTTAATGTTGTTTTACACTGTACAAGGATGTGCTCATATGCTCATATTATTCACGATGACTTAGATTTTCATTGTGCTGCGTAATTTCTCCATGTTCATGTATTATGTTTGCAATAAAATTGACATATCATGCTTTATTGCAATAAACGTATCGTATAGATTTATAGCGAAGCGTAATATGTAACTTATATTTTAATGACTGTAGTGTTATTTTCGCATCGTTATAATGACTTTTATTTTCCTTTTGGACTCTGTGTGAACAATATGTCAATATTTCTATTCGCTTACGAATCAACAAAACCATTTACCTGTAAATCATTGCATTAAAAGGATGCTTCATGGCAGAGCTATATCGGTAAAGGCAGTGGTTGGCGCAACAGAACAAACATAGATATTTATGAAGTCCGCGCATGTATAAGTATGATGAACAAACATAGATATTTATGAAGTCCGCGCATGTATAAGTATGATTACAAATACCGCCAAATAATGGGTTGTCTTTAAAAGTCAGCGTGAACAAACTTTATTATCCCAAATACTTTGTGAATGGCGAGATATGCGAACGCTTTATTTGTGTTAAAATTGCACAGTGCATATGTATAGCCTTAAACTAGAAACAACTATATGTCCGTTATTCAGATGTCGGTCAACGTATCTGGTTTCCCATTAATTATGAAACCAGAGAAGTACGACTTTTGGGAAGGGGCATTTAAGATTAAATATAACATTTGAATCATGTTTGCCTATAAACGATGCTATTTATTTTTCAATATATAACTATAGGCAGTCACGTTTCCTCATTATACACATATTTTTGCATTTTACTCTAGTTTGCATATAAAACAACAAATTAATTGTATAAGTTTGGCAAGTTTCGCAATATTTTTTCGCATTAAGCGCGTGAACGATTCACGGTACACTACATTTACAATATGTGGTTTGCGTAGTTAATGCATAAATGGCGGCTGACTCATAGATTACTGCCATCAGAGCCCGCATCAGAGCGTCTGTGTTCTGTATTAAAGATACGCGTTATGCTCTTGGTATTCCAAAGATCTATAAATAAACATATACATGCTTATTTATAGATCTTAAGTAGGTCAAGCAGCTACTCAATCACATTTCGTGTTAAATCCACGGCAAATGTTCATTGAAATCCAACATGGCTATGTTTACTTAACCCAATAACCACGGTACACATCGATTAAAAAATAGTACGGGTATAAAACGTGTTTCGAATACTAAGATGACATGAATAATCAAAAGCGTTAACTATGAGGAGGCCTTCATGAAAATATATATTTTGTCACTATCTTGAGTAAAATATTTCTCGGTATTGCCCCGAAAGAAAACAAATATTTTCTAATAATTGTTTTCATGTAAATAAAAAGTCATGCATTCGGTGAATTATCGAATATTTATTTTATCTTCTTCACTCGTGGTCGTGGAACATAATGATTACAATCGTATTACGCCGCGCATAATAAAACAGAGAAAATAATGGAAATGATTTAATATGTACAAAAATAGCAATTCGTGTACAATATATATAAATAAATCCTGCTGGGCTCGAACAACTCTAGCGCTTTTAGCCTCGTATTTAATATTTAAACAAAAAATATCGCCAGTTTTAACGGACCTGTGGAATTTGTTTCGTGTTTTACATAAAGGAATAGTTTCTTTACGAATCTATACTATACATGTCATAGTTTTATATAAACATGATAACGCGGAAAACGATAGCATAAAAATGTGCCTGGTCAGGGGCTTGAGAAGTGTGAAAGGTAGTTTAAACGTTATGTCGGTTATACACGTTTTCG
The DNA here is from genome assembly GCA_007657795.1 of Dreissena rostriformis. NCBI lineage: Eukaryota > Metazoa > Mollusca > Bivalvia > Myida > Dreissenidae > Dreissena > Dreissena rostriformis. Next base: position 16,833 of record VMBQ01005202.1, read on the forward strand.
TTAAGAATCGACGAAAAGCGTTTCAAAAGCTTTATAAGATCGCCGATTTTAATTGATGATTATAAAAAATACATATTTTTTAGGAATTTTCTTGGTCAGGAGTGGTATTCTGCTCGTGTGAATATAATGGATACATTTGTTAATATATATGACCATTCTTATTGAAAGTGACTATCATATTGCCAAACTATGAACACGTCCCTATAAACTACTCAGTTTGATGGGGTGACTGATTAAGGACAGTAGCGAGATAAGGCACTACACCAGTCGAAAGATGAAGAACGCACACCAGCTCTGCTTTTTTATTGTATTGTCATTTGTAGTGGATGTCTTCTTAATCGCATTTTGTCAAACTGTTTAATAAAACATTAAATTAATAGGAAATACGATCGCAAATAGTTAGTGTTTTTTTTTTTAGTTTTATTAGACAATACACCCAGAAGGCCAAAAGCCCAAGTGAACAATCTATAAGTACAGTGTTTACAAAGTGAATAGTTTATATATAGTAATACTACGCTTCATTGCAACAATACATACATGTATTATTAAATATTGAACTATTATTTTTATAAATATCGATAGTATGCATATAATTAAATATATGCAATTACGTCAAATTGTGAGGAAGGTAATAAATTACAACAATATATCAAACGTATTGTATTGTACATATATTAGGTCTTCACACGAAAAATTGTAATAATAATAACTCTTTTTACTAACCTAAAGTAACACAATTCGTTTTATGAGGCACCTGCTTATGATACTACTATACATAGCAGTATGTACATGTTTGAGAGTAATACAACAATACTTGATAGTAATGGCATTGTTTTAGTATATTTAGCTATCTAACTGTTAGCAGTACTAAAAAACGTGTCAACTATTGTGCATTCATGTAACAATAGCATTAGCATTAGCCCTTGTTTGTGACCTAAACGAAACGAAAATATAGGAAGCCGAAACGCTCTGGTTACAGTACAATATTTAAATAAACTGATATTAAGACACATTGTCTGTAGATTAACAAACACACAAAACAAAATGTATTGAAATAACGACGTTTGATATTGATAAACAAGCATTGTATAAACCCTATAAAGACCACCTACGGAATCAAAAGTATAGATTGTCCAAACGTCATATAATATACTATATAAAATATGTCAGCTGTTAGTACAGCGGTTAAATCTGACATAATAGCTTTATGAATGAATAACAATTCATCAAATACAGCCATATCGTCGTAGAAGACTTTTAAAAACAGGCTTGATACTGTAATATAACCTACACTGAAAGGATAATAATGAACTTGCTGAAAGACATTCAAATACAGTTTTGACAGGAAATAAAACACATATTAAAGTATCAAAGGTTTATTAAGTGCTGTATGTCTTTGTGTGTAAGCTTTAACTGCATGTTGTTAAGTTAAATAGGGTGTAGTCTGGGTTCCTTCCCGTTTCACTACGTATCCGCAGTAAAAGAGTCTGTGGACCAGACTTCTTTTCCGCAGTAAAAGTGGCAGTGGACCAGACTAAATAGGGTGTCAGTTAACCCAGGCTCCTTGTTTATCTTCCTTTGTTATTTCCCTTACATTTGTGAACAAAGACGTATGAGTGGTTTGATATGCACATGGGTTAAGTGTATCTGTGGAATATTTAAACGCAACAACACGTGGCCTGAGGTTAAACATATAGGTAAGCTACACTTTGTAACCTTTCTTACTGAACGTGGTTAGTTTTTAAGTTGTATTTAATATATAGTCAAAACAAATGACCGAATCATATTGTTCAATCATTTTATCGGGTAGCGGCAATTCTTCCTTTAATCACATGAGTTCAGGATCTACAAACAAAGACAGTTTCATATCATAATACAATCTAGTGAAAGGTTATTGTGTAGTGTTTCAACAACAAACTCGATTAATTCGTTAACTAGCGTGCACATATTTAAAAGAACGAGCCATAATTTGAAAATCTAATGTTTTAAACTATCATTTGTAAACAAAAACCGACTATCTTCATCTTTACATAGATTAACGTAAGCGTTGAAATATTCATTCTAAATACAATTTAAATTAGTCCCGAACAAGAGCATTATATAATAGTTAGTGTTTTAGTTAACATATATCATGCTTATTTAATCACGCTTGCAACGAAATAGTGTTTGCAGTGTTGTGCACTAAACGAATCTACGTCGTTAAGAAGCGTGTGTCTACGTAGCCCTCGGCAAAAATGTTATATGAATTCGTGGGGTGATTGTAGAATGACGCCTAATGACTAAGAATAAGTTACTTCTAATTTCAATACAAGGCTGATGGGTTATACACTAATTTAAATCTGTAACCTGTAAAATCTGAACAATTTATACAAGGTATGCGGAGTTTATGCTCTGGCGGTCAAGAGGTTAAAGCAAAATTAACGCTCAAAATCAACGAACATTTCGTAAAATATTTCATAAAATAAAGTTAAACCATAAAAAAGCAGTGTTCCGTATAGCAATAGCCAAGATTTCATTGCTAGATGTGGTCTGGTAACATAGATTTATCAAATTACAAAATGCTCGTTTTTATTTTCTGTGGTACAATATATTCAACACATGTTGATGAATAGTTAGTTGTATCGTATGAATAGATATCGTTGCGGAAATTTAAAATGGAATATATTTTACCACAAACAAATAACAAAGAGCATTTTGTATCATGTTAAATCTATGTTACTTTGGTTATTGCAATAAGGAACATCGATTTTGTATGGATTAACTTTATTTTACGAAATATTTTACGAAATATTCGTTGATTTTTGAGTGTTAATGGGGCTTTAATGAGCGGTTACTTGCGCATGTCACATGATAATGTCCAGTAACGCGTAAAACAGGTTGTGATGATTAAACACGGTAATATTTGTTAGCTGAACTGTAGTATCTGTTCGGAAAAAAATAATGTTAATATAAAATAGATGGATCGATAAAAAGTGAATCATTGTTCAACAGGGGATAGTCGAGGACTTCTTCGACACGTGGTTTAAAATAATACTTTATATCTTGCCTAGCTAAGCGTACGCATTAAAACGCCACATCATTGCTTATATTGACCGAAAAAACACAAATATATGAGTCGCGCTCTGTGGAAAGGGGGTTAAATGCAAGTGCGTGAAGTGTCGTCCCAGATTAGCTTGAGCAGTCCGCACAGGCTAATCAGGGACGACACCTTCCGCTTGTATTGTATTTTTCGTTTAAAGGAAGACTCTTCTTGACGAAAATCCAGTTTAGTTTAGACGGAAAATGTCGTCCCTGATTAGGCTGTGCGGACTGCACATGCTTATCCGGGACGACACTTTACGCACATACATAAGCCGCCTTTTCACAGAGCGATGCCCATATCCAATATTAATGTTCTTCTCATGTTTCATCTTCTAATGAAATACCATACATGTACGTAAACAGATTGTTTTCAGCGTGTTTGTCTCCGTATGCAGATGCGTAATGTATTATATTCGTTGTTAATACAAGTATTCTTTGACTATTGTTAACAAAGTTCTCCCCTAGTTTCCTATGATTTGCTATTTGCTTAAATACTCGTATTTTGAAGTTTGCCCATGTTCCAAAAGCCGTAGATCAAAGGGTTTATAAGCTTATATTTACATAATTTAAACTGTCGAACAAGCCTTAATCACATGTAATTAACGATAATGTATGCACTATAGCAAAGTATGTTCAAGGATAAATAAACATTCTTCAATCTGCGTTATATTTAATTATACACTTCCCAGGCATGTCAAAAGTGTTCACTTCGACTATGTGTTCAGAGTGTGTAAATATTATTTTTTTTTAAATATATTACATAATCCTTCTGATATTGTTTAACTTTTTCAGTTCGATGTCTTCTGCCGAGCAAATAAAGACGCGTGTCTTGATTGGAGATGCAATGTACAATTGAGTCAAGTGTGCATCAGAATATAAGCTTGAATAAAACAGTCAAATGTGCTTCATTTGTCTCTAAAAATGTAATTTCCGACATACGAATAGGCAAACCTTTTGAATGTGAACTTACCCTTGTGAATGATGTAATAACAAACCACCTGGCAACGATTATAGACGATGACTTAGTTGATGACATTGAAACTGCATTGGACAGCAGTGATCTGCTGGATTTTGAAGACAAGACAGAACCCACAAATTTACCGCGATTTGATTTACTTACAAAAACACATAATAACCATTTGAAAGATGATTATTTAAATACGACATCAGCTTGTTCAAAACCAACAGAGAATATATTAGATGTTGCAATCGCCTCTTCGAATGCTAGTTTTTTGTCAGAATCAGAATGTTCATTCGATAGCGATTTAGATCTCGGAGAGCTTGGCGATTTAGACCAACCATTTTCGGAAGAGGACAAAAGCAACAACAAAGATCACGTCATAAAATTTTCAGGAAAGGAAAAAAGTACTTCCAAATCATCAGCCACGATAGTACACGAGTTATATGACAATTCTTCAGATGAAAGCTCTAGTCCTGTTAAAGAAATATTGATGTATAAAGTTTTACACCAACGGTTAGCCCGTGGAGAAACAGAATTACCAATCGGACCCGATACCACGCCAACATACGAGGTAATTACCCAATGCAATGCGACATCCGTCTTCTAGAATGTGTGTTTTGCTGGCGTATATCTTTGGTAGACCCTTTTAACTTAATGTGCAACTAATACGAAGTATGTATTGTAAGTAAATGCACATGTAACAGTCGAAATAAAGATAGAAATGACAAATCGCATGTAAATAAAAGCTTTCCAAAACTAAATGCATGATTTAAAAAGCGAAATTGGTTGTGCAGTTCCTATTAGTTTTCCATGTGTTTTATGTAGGCATGATAATAAGTGTGTTTGTCTTCAAAAATGAAACTCCCACCCTACGACCATATCAATGAGCATATTTTATCACATGCTATACCTTGTTTTCAACGTTATACAGACATTACGTATGTTTTATATGCGTAATACAACATTTTTAAGCGTTTTCATTCGCTACAGAATCAAAAACTAACCAATCGCATGGCTTTCTTTTGGTGAAATGACGTCGTCAACATCAAATTACGTCACGATAGTAAACAACTTTTAGATCTATCAGCATTTGTGTGGTCAATTAAGATGTATTTTATTTTAAAAGCATGTGATAAAAAGGATCTGAAACTCGAGTTTAATAAAATATGGTATGATATGACAACTTATGTCAGATCCTATATAAATGACATATTATATAAATTACACAAACCGTAAAAAGTAACTATGTTTGAACGTATTTGACAGACTTGAAAATTTGGTGAATACAAATAAAGCCCTTAAGAATAGATTGGCGAGTTTCTTATGAAAGCGTTAACAATGACCATGCTTATTCATTGTGTAGTATGTGTTCTGTTTCTTTCGTTTAGATGACAAACGAAGAGGTAGAAAAACAACATAGAAGGATGAAACTTAACCGAGAGTCGTCAAAACGGGCAAGACGAAAGAGAAAAGAAAAGGAAATGTCAATCAAAGAGGTTTACTTTCCTTATTTAATCCGCAAAAGTGTTTTTTTTTTTATAAATTATTAAAAGTCTGATGTCAAATATTGCTTAACTGCTTTTGACAAGTAGACGATCCATATTTTTTTTTAAATACTATCTGCACTAATATGATGCTTTTTCATTTGATTTATCAGGGAAATGCACTTTTGTAAAGCGTTAAATAAAAACGTTGAGATTATTTGATTGGGGTTGGTATATAAGAAATCGAGTGTTTGTCGATGTATTAAATATCAATTCTGAGTAAGAACGTTTTGTAAATAACAATGGTTTCAATGAATAAACTTCAACTAAAATGGATTAAGTATATACGCGTCTGTAGTTAAAACGTTGTTGTTCTCGATGTTTAAAGTATGTGTGCGCTTGGCTGATTTACTAACTACTATTAAACTCATTTTCTCTTGTATATGTTTTCGAACTGTTTGAATATTAATGAATAGGTATTGGCCTTTCGAACGAAGGAGAATCACGAACTAAAGAAAACGCACGAAGCATTAAAACAACAGAGAAATGTTCTTCAACGACTTCTTGACAAACACAAGTTTTGCAGTATCACAAAGAATCCACCGTGAATATTGTATTTGCTAAACTTTTTAAATTTATTGTTCAAACAAGAGTGTTTTTTTCTTGTTAGATTAAATAAGAGCATAGATTGTGTGAACCGGATGTAAAAGGAGTGTATTAGTGTTGATTGTGAGATGATGTCACAATGATCATTGTCCTTCACACCAATCAAAACGTGTGAACGTGTGCTAACAGGTTGGCTGGTTTTAAGGACATCTCCATTGTGATGATTGTTATCCTGGGTGCTTTGTTTGATTGCATAGTCTCGTCGTAACAGGCTTGTAAGCGCGAGTATGTATAATGATGTTTTAAATCTATTGATATATTAATTGTTTCTCTTGTCATAAAACTATTGTATTTATAATCATCTTGTACCTAAACCTCTTTGACGAGAGATTCATGTTTCTATAATAGTATTCCCGTTCGTAGTCTAATACCATGTAAGCATATATACTGTATGTACACAGGTTTATATAAATTGCAAAATTTGATTATCAGCTTTTTAATATTATTATAGAACATATATTTGTACCGATTATACAAATAACTTTTAACCAATAAAATATTTATTTAAAACGCACTACGATATTCGTGTAAACAATAAGAACAGTTTAATAAAAAAATAAACGGATCATACAAGCATGAAGCTACGTTATTTTTATAATATGGACCGAAGAAAACAGACATTTCAGTGTGCGTATAGTAAAACTATTTCATAAAAACATGTAACTAAACGCTAAATATGTTTGCAATGGAAGGGAAGCAACTCGTTTCATATTTCAACCAAAATATTTTACTCATTTGTACACTTAGTACACGCACGGCTATGTTCGATTTCGTGGTCAGTTTATGAGGCAAATGAACATGCTTACTAAACAAAAGATTCAGTGTAACAATTGCAAAGGATAGTAAGTAATCTTCTGGTCATTTATATTAATTCGAAAAGGAAAAATTGCCTAAGAATTTCATCACCAATATTTGTGTAAAAAGTAATGTTGTTCAAGCAATAATTTATAAACTATTCTGGCTTTGTTTTCTTTCATATTTTAGAACACCACCTGCTTGTTTTATATACATTAAGTTTTTCATAGTATTAATCACTTTCATTTCAAGAAAATGCAGAGTTTAATATATGTAATTCAGAATTATCTAAAGATTCATGCGGTAGCATTTCAATCCATATGTCCCGATGTCCTATGTTCGAACTCCTTTCTTCTTGTAAACCATATAATTTTAGTTCTGATGCTACATTCTATCAAATTATGATATTGATGGCACGCTATATTTTGTTCCCCTTTTACAATGTAACAATGTCCAATTGTATAAGGAAGAACAACATTATCTTTCCATCAACAGCACAATGTGCGTACCGTTTGTTCAACATTTATTTTTACAGGCATGTTATACGAAAATTAATGCCATCACAACAATATCGAAAACACCAGGAAGTAAACATAATACATGTATAGATATCGGATATAGGTACATGTGTCATGAGTTATTTTGCTGAGGTCAATAAATGTTATCCTCTAGTATCAACCCGTGTTTAACGAAGTAATACCTTCGTCGTTACATACCGGGTGTTCAGAATACGTGTAATTTAACCCCAATAAACATATTTGTTTTACAATTTTAAAACTACGCGCGGCTTGTTTTCTTTGGACAAAGGAATGCGGGTTATTCTGCAATAATTATGGGTGGATTTTTGTTTTGAAATAGGTCTGAAGACTACCGGAAACTACAGTAACATGCGTGTGTTCAAAATAGCGATATAGTTACATTCATAACGTTAAGTTATAACGTTTTGAAACATATACATAAAATGAATGTTACAATTTTAAAGTTGACACAAAACGTACATGTTATCTTTTTATTATATTTCCCGAAAGGGGGGAGCATATAGTCGCCGGTTTATATGCTGTATCCCTACATGCACATCGAATTGTTTTATGTTTCGCACGAGATCTATGGGACTAATACTCCCAATAGGATTTAACGTGTTATGTACAAAGAGTGGACATATGCATATTGTCGGGCTGTTCCGCTCAAGTTATTTTTAAAGAAGTTCTTGCCCTGTGATTTAAAGACGTCATTGATATGCCCTTGTAAATATACGGCGTTGACAGATTTGTGGAGTCAACATAAATATAGTATTAATTATATTTAACATACAGGATACGAAAATTAATATCGGTGTAGACACGAAATAAGTCCCATTATAATTTAATGTCGAATAATCCACGTTCAGGAATATAGATGCGCACGATCAAATCACCCGTGATTACCACTCTCGATTCAGTTGTTGCGCCTCTATACTCCTGAACCAGGGTATTTCGACAATGCATATGCTTTAAATATATTATTTCTTACGTTTATATTGTCTTAGCCGTGTATCTTGGGACGTATTACCTCGTGTTCTTACGCATTTGCATTTGCATCTCATGCAGATCATTGTTTTGAGTAAATTTCCCATGCATGTTCATTCGGGATACTTGTCAGTAATGATCATTAGGCCACATAAGGAAGAATATATGATTTTAAGTTTTCAACACAGTGCATACATAACACAGAATTACAACAGTGTTTTTCTAGTTCGTTTATAACAATGAAGCTATTTCCTTCTGAATGTTGCATGTACATCTAACATTTTTATCATTTTAATATAAGCGTTACAATAGTGAATCATGTCAATTATTCAAAACCCATATACGTTATTATTGTATATAAGACGAAGATAAATGCATCGGTTAAATGTTATAAGCATACGTGACTCATTATTGCAAGATCGTTGGTTTCCCTTTGAGGGATCCCACGTACAAAATGGTGAAATGGTATGAAGGATTTGTTAGATTGAAGGTTAGTTGTGATTATATTTAAAAATTAACATCAAATCATATACTCAATACACTCACTCTGAGTACTTTATGGTCCATTATGCTATTTCAGTGTACGTTTAGTGTTTATTTTGTGCCATAGCTGTGAGGCTAATTTTCACACGTCATTCAGTTGCCACTTGTTATGCAATAACATATCATAGGAAATGCGAAATTAATGACATCGTCGTGATAGCGGTTGTCTACAATAACACATTTAAGAACATATGCACATATACCCATATTTTTCGGTTTTCAAACAAGCTGTTCAATATTTCTGTTTTATTCAAACCATATGTAAATGCTTGTAAATCAGTAATTCGAAATGTAAATGAATTCTAGAGAGTTATGAAGTCCATAAGTATTGCAGCACAAGTAATATTGTGTGTTAATTTTTAATGTATAGATAAGTTGATGAATACAACAAAAATCCAAATAAAAGTATTATATGTTTTTGAATGTTTCGTTAAATTACACCTTTTCTATATTTACAGATCATTGCTATAGAAGGTTTTGAACTCCAGCAAGAAAGCTACACCGTACAACATAACAACAGTTCTACTCCACTAAATATACGCCTATTTGAATGGTGATATTGGGTGTACACCAGCTAAGCCATCATTAGTCATGTTGCGCTGTTCTTTAGTGAAATGATCACCAAATGTCAAATGAAAATGGTGGCATTTTTTTCATTTCTGGCTTGAATGATAATATTTCCGATGAAATTGAAATCGAAAGCACTGCATCCGACATTGTTTCCGCTACATCTGAAACCAGACTGTCACCTGATGTATCAACTTTAAGTGATATCGACATCTGTACCTCGGCCATTGTTTCTACTTTTAGTGATATTGACATCCGTACATCGACAGCTGCTTCCACGTTTAGTGAAATTGACATATGTATACCGACATTTGTATCTACTTTGAGTGATACTGTCGTTGGTACGCCGGCGATTGTTTCTGCTTTTAAAAATCTTGATAACGACACACCTACAGTAGTTTCTTCTTTGAGTGATATTGAAATCGGTTCCCCAATACTGCTTTCCAACTCTAGTGATTTACTTTTTGCAACACCTATTTTCGACGACGATGACCCTTTTTCTTCTGAAGATGAACAAACACTATATGCCTATCTCAGTGATGACAGTGTGGGAAGATATGTTGACGATGATTTGGACCTTCTAACAGAGGTCATATCTAGTAAACCTGAATATTTGGAACAAGCTCAAATCGACCATTTAGCGAGTTTATACAGTGCTGACACTGCATTGTTGTCCAGTTCTGTGTCATCCACTGGAAACATTCCGAGATTTGAACATATATATAAATCCTCACATGAAAGAAAGAAACAAAAGACAAATTCGTCTGAAACTGTTTGTTCATTTAAAACACAGATCGCGCTTCATGATAAGATTTCTGTTCAGTCTGACAAAATCGACACATATTTCGAGAATAAGGACACCGAATCGGAGGTAGAGATAGACACATACATTGATGACATATTGGATTTGCCTAGTAACAGTCCTTCTGCAAACAGTACTAGTTCAACCTTTGCGAATGGAGATGAGATAGACAAGTCACAACCCTACGGTGGATCAGCCAAGCAACTGATTTCATCAGATTTGGAACCGGATAAACAATTGCAGCGAGATAAACCGATGAAAGAGATGCTAATGCAAGAATTGCAGTTTAAGATCCAATACAGGCGTATGCTAAGTGGGGAACCGGATATTGTACTTGATGATAAGGATCCTCAAGACTATACGGTATTATCTTCAGTTATTAACTTCCGATTTGTGCGGTTACGAATATTACGTTTTCACCATATGCATTTCAAATTACGAAAATACGCAATTTAAAAATACATAAATGTCCTTGGATATGTGGCTTGTGTCTGATGGGCACGAAGTCTCTGAAGTGAAAGACCAAAAGTAGGATCATAACTTACGTGTTCTTATATAAGCACACATTATTTAACCAAAAACAATCTAGCGTTAAAAACTGCTTCCGCAACTGTGTGAATCCCAACGTTCCTGCTGTGAAACGTTTAATGCTTACGACTATTTAGTTTAATGTACATGCAATGTTTTTGTTCCTGCTAATTGTTCATATTCAACATCATGAATTGTTATCGTATGGTCTCACTATACTTCTTTTAGCTAACAACTGAAGAAGAGGAGAAACGTGACCGACGGATGAATTTAAACAGAATTTCGGCACGTCGAGCAAGAAGACGGCAACATGATCGCGAACGAAATTTGCTTCAAGTACTAATGTCCTAGTAACACATCTTTCTTCTCTGAATATTTCTAGGTCACAAAACATATCTGCTTGTTTTGACTTAGCACGTTTGTTATAACACATATCTTTCATCGACCGTATACGAGAAAATATGTATGTGTTTTTAAACATTGAGAATGTGCGTAAATATATAACCATCTCGAGGGAGATATTGAGTCAGTTATGACTTAGTAACACAACATAAGGTTTTCGAGTTTATGAGATGAAATACTCTTGTTCGCGATAAGCGTAAGATTTTAGTAAATGAAGTTCAGTAGTTGTGTTTTGTTATGTAAATAACCTTATTTATCAGACAATACAAAATAGTGTACCTATACTATTGGATACATTATTTTATACCATTTCAGACTTGCAAACGAAGACATCAAACGTATTTGGAATTGAAAAACCAACGTGACAAGTTGAGAAAAGAACGGGAAGAGTTGACTATGAAATTCTGGAGTCACCTTCCATTTTGCAGGTTACCTTTAGAGAAAAATGTATAAAAAGCGGGTTTATGTTGCAAATACTATATGTAGATTTATCACATATAAACATACGGCAACGACATTTGTATATACACTGTATTCTTTTGATATATGTATCTTCCGATTTTGATAATGTTTTTAAACAAGCCATGAATAACCATAGTTATTATTAAATGTTTGGGTTTTCTTGGAATATCGATCCCGTATCTACATTTACAAGGTATATGTTTACAAATGTTTTACGCTGGTCGTGAAACTGCAAAAAAATTGAATTGACTTTTCTGAATATCACATTAAATGAGCAATATAGGGCAAACTATATTATTATTTTATAAATAGGCTTTCACATGTACTTTGCATATGTGTGGCTTGTAATAGCTCGACGCATGTATTGTATCTTATATATTTATTATTGATTGATTATACATTACGTTAGACAATTGATTAAGCTGTAGTACGTTAATCCCTATTTTATTATTTTATTTTTAGAGTTAGTGATGTTTAAAAATAACATAAACGGTAATAAGAAAATTTTCACCAAGTGTGAAAGTTGCAACTCCATAAAACTGGTTAAACTTGCGTTTACCGCTTCAAAACTGTAAACCCTGTTGTTTTCATGTTTGTGTTACTTATGTTTGTTCATGCTTCGTTGCGTTCTTATTTTTATCTCGTTTCTCGAATAATTGAAGTGGAATCCCTAGTTCAAACACGATAAAGCGTAATGTCTTATAATAGAAACCTCACAGCGACACTAAATATATCCATGATATAATGAGGAAACTTAATTATTACATTTATAAAATTATAAGTTTAGAAGGTTGTATTTATAGTTATTAGAAAATACACACGTACACAAGAAAAAAACTGTTCCTCCTTCAGTTTTGCACAAAATGTTTAATTGCACCTTTACTGCATATATTCAACATTTAATCCTCAACTGTGTTAATTTATATGAGCCTCGCTCTGGGAAAACTATGCTTAATGCATATGCGTACAGTGTCGTTCCAGATACGCGGACTGCAAAGGCTAAATTGGGACTACACTTTACGCACATGCATTTAGCCCCGTTTTCACAGAGCGCGGTTCAATTATTTAACATCTATATACCTACTTGCATTAGCGGCTTAATGTTGAAATACATATTTAAAACCTATTCAATGTATTACTAAATAATATTCCATCCGAGTAAAGCTAGTTCAAATGGTAGCCCGATGAATTGTTGATCATTGGTAAAAACACCATCCTTACCACCCGTTTGTGGAGATTGGTAATTAAATTAATAAAAACACTCATAGCGCTGGACGACCAATAATCTCCTACGTTGGCCTAAATATTTCCATCCACAATAGATAGAATCCCCTTCGTAGACCTTCATGCTTCCTTCCAACTATAAATAATCACATGTGTGTTGCTTAAAGTTTCCGCATACACGAGATATTATTTAATGTGTTGACCTTAAAGTGTTATATGCGACCAGCGTATCTCCAAACCAGCCTACGTATACAAGAATACTGTTCAGAAGCTACCTGTCCGCAAATGAGAACATGAAATCATGCGTTACTTTATAGCGGACACGGGAGCTCCCAACCAGACTGCGCGAATGCGAAGGCTAGTCTGGAGCACCGCTTGCCACATACATATTAAGATGTTTTTGTCGCATGACGCGGGTCATATAAACTCCTTTGTAGACCTAGATGGTTCCGTCAACATTAGATACAATCCCCTTCGTACACCTTCATGCTTTCGTCCACACAATATATAATCACTTTTGTTTACCTTAAAGTTTCTGCGTACACTAGATATTATCTTATTGGTTGACCTTAAGATTTCCGCAAACACAAGATATGACCCATGTCATGCGAAAATGGGTCTTATGCCATATGCGGCAGACCAGCTTACGTATTCGCGCATTCTTGTCAAAAGATACAAGGTCCGCAAATCAGATCAGGAAACCTTGCGTTACTTTATATCTGACAGTGTAGCCCCGACCAGACTGAATGCATGCGCAGGCTAGTCTTGAGCACCGCTGGTCGCATGTGGCATAAGACAAATTTTCGCATGACGCGGGTCATATAACCTCCTTTGGTGACCTTGATGGTTCTATCTATTTTAGATACAATCCCCTTCGCTGACCTAAGTTTTCTCGTCCACAATAAATATAATCTCCTTTGCCTTCAAGTTTCAGCCTCACTAGATATAATCTATTGTGTTGACCATATTTCAGTCCACTCTTGATATAACTTCTCTCGCTGACGTTCGTGTTTTCGTCCACACTAAATACAATTGCCTTCGCTGACCATGTTTCTGTCTACAACATATATCATATCCTTCGCTCAATTTCAAGTTTCCTACCACACTATATATAACATCTTCTTCGCAAGACTTGATTCCCACACAAGACATTATCTCCTCCGCTGGCCATGTTTCCGCCAACACCAGATAGAGCCTCATTCATGCATCTGCATGTTTCCGTCTATACAAGCTATAGTCTCGTTTACTGACAATTAAGTATCCGCCCACACTGGATAGAATATCATTCGTCCACCTTTAAGTTTACTTCTGTTCTAAATATTATCTCATTCGTTGACATTTAAGTTTCCGGTCAAACTATACATACTCTCATTCGCTGACGATGAGCTATCCCACCACAATATATTAAATCTCTTTCTTTGACCCTCAGGTCTCCGCACACAATACAAATAATCTCCTTCGTTGACCTTGAAGTTTCGTCCAAACTAAATGTAATCTCCTTTGATAACAATTACGTATCCTCCCACACAAGATGTTTTCGGCTTTATGGACAAATACATTTTCATCCAAACTATATATGATCTCTTTTGTTGACAATCATGCTTCCCTTCCACACTTGCTATAATCTCTTTTGTTTGCAATGAAGTATCCTTCCACATTAGTCATAATAAACTCCTTCGTTGACCTGCAAGTTTGCGTCCACACTTGATATATAATGCTATTCGCTGACAATTAAGTATCCGTTCACACTTGATATAATCTCTTTCTTCGCATTCTAAATTTCCGCCTACACTTGATACAATCATATTCGATCACCTTCAAGTTTCTGTACACACTAGATATATTCTAATTGTTTTATCCATTCTTTGTACCTATAATGACATCTGTTCACTATCATGATTCCATTAAAGTTTCTCATACTGTGTTTTTTGGTTCTTCTAAATTTCCATCTATAATGCCACTTATGCCTTCTATTCGCATTCCTTTTTTTAAATCCAAACTATCTCCAGTAGTTTCCATTGAAATCACGAAAGCGCATCGCGACTCTCGCCAATTAGTCTAACTATATCTAGTCCATACCATTCATTTTTTTTGCTTTGAAGTATAAATATTTTTTTAAAGATTCTCAAAATTAATCATTAAATTAAACAACTTTCAACAAACATTTAAAATTCTGAACTAAACTTGTCTACGTGTCATCTTTTATAAAGGACATTTAAAAAACACCATAAAATCCACAATCTAGTATACTGGAAGTACCAACCCTAATTAATCCGATCATCATGGAAACCCATTTATATTATTTGAAAAAAAAAATATCTGTATGATTGAAATCCAAGAAATGGGAGACCAATATGTAATGTAATGTAAGAAATATAAAGCGAATATTCAAAAAACAATTACTCCTCATGATAAGTAAATATTAATAAAGTGCATTTTGCTATTTGATGTGTGTGTTCTCAACCGGATCATTTCATAACAAAATGCTTATATGCGTTAAGTATTATTAACAATCGATATGTCGAATTGTTACTGAAATAAATGAAGCATCTTGAAATATCACTAAAAACTAAAAAAAAAGTTTGATGTTAGTGAACGCCCTCTGCATAAAGTACGCATAACAAATCGAATTGCTCAGTATATGTTAGCATACTTACCTAAATAATTATAACTGATTATAATCCAGAAAATGTGCGTTATATTTTTGAATTTATGCAATTCTATTTTCCCTAGGTATTGGGATCCCATTAGGTGTTTCCGCAAAGTATCTTAAAAAAGAATTATAACATTACAGTGTAGCGCTTGGTATTAAACAAAACAATAGCATTGCTTTAGTGTACAAACTATTCTACGTACAGTATACATATTTCATGATTATTCATTGATTCGAATGTATTTATTAATATATATTTATATTTTTTTGTCAATATCTTGCAAAAACATATACATATTTTTGTATGAAGTGTTTTATCAATGGTTATTAGTATTAGATTTATATTGCATAAACATGTTGTATCAATGATTATAAGATATATTAGATTTGCCTAAACATGCATAATTATATTATAATAAAACGGAACATTCCTAAATTTGCATACGTATACCAAAAGTCCATGTAGTCTCAGTAATAATTCTTATTGAGATAGCGTAATACACATAAATAACATAAATGTGTCCTCAACTTAAAACGCTGTCAAAATATATTTTTTTAATGGCAAG
This sequence comes from Dreissena rostriformis, assembly GCA_007657795.1. Classification (NCBI taxonomy): domain Eukaryota; kingdom Metazoa; phylum Mollusca; class Bivalvia; order Myida; family Dreissenidae; genus Dreissena; species Dreissena rostriformis. The sequence goes on from VMBQ01005202.1 coordinate 33,072, forward strand.
ATGGATGGGTTATATTGAAGAAAATAAGAATGTCGCGTAAAAGTAGTATATAGGTATTTAATAAAATCGATTAACTTAATAAGTTCCACTCTTTTACTAATACTGTATAAATAACTTCACAGTTATTTAACATCGGGTAATTTTAGTTCTTAATGAACAGTAAACGTCNTTTCTCTGTAAATTGTGTGTGCACTTTCGTGGGAAATGGACACTTACTGGAACTGTATGTATTACTTATTACCTTGATATAGAATATTTGTAATAATAAGTAAAACATGATGTTATAGGACTTTTTTCAATTCCGTCTACGTCGATTTGCGCCTCTGTATACCTTTGTAAACCTTAAACGTTGTAAACTTGTGTAATACAAGATAATATATAAACGCTAAGGTGCGAAACACACAACTCTGAACTCGAAACTAGAGTACAAAGTCTTGAGGGAAACGAAGACCGAACAATATAGTCTGTTTATTTAACGAGCAAGAACAGTCAAAATAAAAACCTGGAACTGATGGCATTTCTAGAAAAATGTTCCAATATATAAAGGGTTGGCAGACATCTTCAATTCAAATAACTATTTTAATTCGACACATTGCGTGCGTCTCTGATTATATCGAAAAGTGAATGAAAATAATGTTATCTTTATTCTTATTTCGCTCGCTCGTTCAAGGTTTTTGGGAACTAATCCGTCACACTATTCATCAGTTTTATGTGACCTACTGATGGATATATATGCATAGTCGCGGTTGGTTTTACATTTCTGAACATATTTGATGGTTTATATTCAGTGCAAATGATGTGACCTAATGATGCATGAATATCTAGTTGCGGTTGGTTTTGAATTTCTAAAGCTATGTGATGGTTTATATTAAGTTCGCATGATACGTAATGCGTATCCGTTCCGTAAATAATTATTGTGTCATGCACTTAATATCATAATAAAGAGTCATATCTGACCAAAATGACCAAATACTCATTGTAAGATTGCCATTCTTCATTTTTCTTCTAAATGCACATGTTTCATACAAATACATCTTGAACATTTTTTTTCAATTGTTTTTCACAGACAACTTCGAACGACCTGTCCTTATATTCCGTATCAACCAAAGAAAGTGTTAAACTCACAAATAGCAGAGCACAGGTAAGAAACTGAAACGAAAATATTGTTAATTTTATCTTTATATTTAATATAGCTGTGTGTGCATGCTCGGTTATATTAGTTCAGAGAGCAATTACGGAAACTTAATTAAAACTTATTTATTACACGAGTTGGGCTTAACAAACCTCTATCTAGAACGGTATTTCTACTAATTAGACACTATATTGTTTTAAATGACTTACTTTTCCGTGGCAGGTTTAAACACTTAGCTGGTATTAAACAATACAATTATCACAGTAGAAGGGCTATTTCATAGTCTATATAATCTGATTTTCTTGCAATTGTTTTTTTATAGACGTCCTCAAACGACCTCGTATTACGGATGAACCTAATGAAATGATACACTCACAAATGGCAAATCACAGGTAAGAAATCCGATACGAAAATATTGTGGATTATAATTTCTACGTTAATAAAACTTCAGTGTATATGGGTAATTAGAGTTCAAAAAGCAGTGAGAGAAACATATTGTAGGAATATTTAGTTTATGCTTTCCGGTGGTTTAAATAAAAATATCAGTGAATTGATGCTAATTTATCACTGTTTCAAACAGTGAAAATTATAAATCATTTTCATTCTTTTACCGGAACTATTTGGTCCCTTAAATACAATTAAAAAACATTTGTAAGCATAACATAAAAAGAAAATGTGTTGGATTCGGTTGAATATCGATTTTAATTCACTCATGACCATAGAATTTTTTTATTTCCACTGACTCGTGAATTTCAACCGTTATTCCACAAAATCAAACACATATCCACTATTTATTACACGACTGGAGCTATCCGAGCCTCTAGATAGTTATTACTAGTTTATAGAAACTATACTTTTTAAATGAATGTACTCTATTGTGGCAGGTTTCATACTTAGTATGCAATATACTAAATTCGTTTTTAACAATAAGTTATAGGGAATCAGTAATAGGGTTCTTAGATAGTTTATGAAACCATAATTTTGTATCCTTTAGAAGCAAATATTGATATAATGCTCACCATTTTCATATGGTAAGATGCCCTATGCCATGGGAAAGTCTGGAGTATGCGAATGAAATCGTTTGCATCCCACGACACTGGAAGCGAAGTGCTACGAAGGCAAAGCGAACATCAAAAGAACAGCCGATTTCACAGCGAAACAAGCGATCGTCCATCGTCCATCTTAAACGTTATTAGAGGTTTTGTATAAAGTTCATTTAGTGTTCAGATCTTTTGTGTTTCAAGTACCAATAAACTAATCAAGAAATCGATATTCTAATATGCTATATTGTATATTGACGTGAACATACGTATAACAATTTTAACAATTGCAAGTTTATTATGTAATTTGTATTTCTTTAAATTTAATAAAAACATTCGCCAACAATTTGAATTCTAAAGTAAAGACAGCTTTTTGTATTATTCATTAAGTCTGAAATAGAATAATGTCAAACTTTCAAGTGGTTTCTGCACTAAAAACATTTTGATTTGGTGTGTGTGTTGTTACAATCGCATCGTATTTGTGGTACATTTACAATACTGTTCTGGGATTAGAGTATCGCATTAATTTGCATGCAATTAAGTAAGTAGCAATATATCACGATAAATATGATTCACAAATCTTCTATTTCCCATATTTATATTTACTTTTAACTGTAAATACGTTTTTTTTAGATGTAAACGTTTTGAAACGTTTTCAAACGTAGTCGAGTGTCATGAACACAAACCCTGCGACTCTATTTGTTAAGTATTTCATTTGGCATAACATAGTGTTGGTTCATATCAAGTGATGGTCTTTGAAACATTGTGCATTTATCTCCTCTTAGTTCACACCTTTATTCTCGACGAGAGTAATCATGTACTATGACATAGACGTAGTGAACCTGTAAGTCGATATAGGACGAATTCCCGGTTCAATTATCTCTTTACATTAATAGTGTAGTGTAATCTAACTGTGTGCATAAACGTTACGAGATATTGCGTTTCCTCGCGTTAAATATTTTATTTTTCCTGGAGGTGAAAACTCTGCTCTTTTTTCATGTTCATCAAATATGCTAGCTATATTTTAATATCGATAACTTATAAGTTTCCTTGTATAGTTTGCGTTAACTAGTTCGCATTAATGTCGTCGTGTCATTAATATCTGCTTTGATATATAGCAGATTTTATCTTAAACATGACTAGAAAGGCGTATATATACTTTATGAGAAAAGAAAAAACTTCTGTTTATTCCACCACAAAGATTGAGAAATCTGCATCGCATTTTGAATAAACTAAACCAAATTAATTTGTGTTATTAAGTATAAAAACTGTAAAAGTTACATTTAAATAATGCATGTTGATCGATTGGATTAAACATATTTTCATGACGAACACTAATAAAAAAAAGATTACATAACATACTATGACATATCCGTCTGTAGACAAATACCACTTGGCCATTTCCCAATAGTTTGTAAAAAGATTTAATATCGAAGGAAAGTGGTCGTTCTTTATTTTTGTGTCACAACCATGTTTATGCCTGTTAAAGTATCGAAACATAACAGAACTGGATCATACGGGAAGAATGTATTAGAAAATCGGTAGTTCGCTCCAGTTACATTCTCCCTCTATGGTGTCTTGTATTTCGTAATGATTAGTTTATTGTTCTAAAGAACGAACCTTAAGTGACTATGTATCTGTAAACAAATAATGACACTGATCAAAATAAAAGTTATTTAATGCTAAATACCTTAAAACATGTATTAATGTACATGTTGTACGGTTCCTAGACATTTTTCGACTAAATAACATATCACAACAGTATACACAAGAACATGATTAATATGTGGACAATTAACACTGTGCTATTACACATGGATGTGATTGCCACATTATCGTCCTTGTTCCATACATTGTTACTTAGAGCCTAAAACGCCTAAAACAAATTGCCCATATCGGTCTGGTTTTGTAAAACGAATCGAAACTATAACTTAACACCTGACAAAAATTCAAATACAATTTGTTGATTTAATATTTTGTTTCGTTGCTTGTGTATATGTCACGTGTGTGTGAAATTTTTGTTTGACATTTTGATCAAATCCCACTACATAAGATAAATTAAAACTTGAATTTGAAACACACTGCAAGTAATTCCAACCATATTATTTGGGCAACCCTTAACATACTAATTGAACCTTTGGAAGAAGATTGCTTCTCACAATACCTTGTTTTGATAAATGGTTTTAGAGAATGTTCACTAATGATCGTTACGATGGTATATTTCTCGTGGCTATTTTCCAGTGGTTGTATGCCCAAATACCTGGTTTGATATCTCCGGTACACATGTACCAGAAACAATCCCACTTCACACCGTATCACTTGTCGAAATTGCTGTCTTTATGATTCGGTGATCTGTCTGTTACAGAGTGTCGGTTCCCTGTCTATTACAGAGTGTCAGTTTACTGTATTTAACAGAGTGTTGGTTCCCTGTCTATTACAGAGCGTTGGTTACCTGTCCATTACAGAGTGTCGGTTCCCTTTCTATTACAGAGTGTCAGTTCCCTGTCTATTACAGAGTGTCAATTCCCTGTCATTATGTCATGGAATACTTACATTTTTCGGGTTTGATTTGTGTTTTTATAATATAATAGAATATAATATAAAAATATGATATAATATTATACTATTTTACAAAACGAACCATGATTTGTCCGTCTGCAGACAAGTAACACTTGGCTATCTCCCAGGAGTCTGATATCTGGTCATATGTCGGTATATTACATACGTTGTCGTCTGTTGTTGTTTTCTTGCTAATGCTCCGTGTATATTTTTATATTTATTTAAACTTGGAAACAATCAAACGCAACGAAGTATTCGTGGCAAAAAAGTAACACGTTCTGGTTTCGTTTTTCAACAATCACAACGGGTGTTTCTTGTTGTTTTTATACAAATCGAACCAATAAATCGAATATATGTACCTGTATTTATATTGTTGATTTAATTCTGTGGAGAAAGAATACCTTGCTATTTAACATTGATGTGATTGTTAAGTTATCTAAATATTACCATTGCTGTTCTATGTTTTGTAGCGCGATAATCCAATGTTGTTATTGTGACAGAGAGCATGTTGTTTCTTAACAAACGAATTTAAAACATAACGATTTTAACCTTGGTAGAAGATTCCTACTCCGCAATTTATGGATTCATTTTGTAAGAGAACGTTCACTTATGATTGTTATGGTCATATATTTCTCGTGGCTATTTCCCAGTGGTTGTATGCCCAGATACCTGGTTTAGTATCTCCGGTACACATGTACCAGGAACAATCCCGCTTCACAACATCGGAGTTTTCGAAATCGCTGTCTTTATTCTTCTTTGATCCCACCACTCTATCGGTAATTTAATTTACAAACTATCCATAATATTTTATCATTTTACTGGACTTGATTTCAGTATGCAATTAAAGTGTGTGTGTCCAGTATTTTGTCCATTGTTTTATCATCTTGTTTTAATGAAATATGTCATTTTATAATGTACCATAAGCATGCAAACAGTTTCATGAAGATAGGAAACTATTTGCAATTTTTAAAGCATTATGTCGTTGATGACCTTATTTTCCGGGTTTTGTTTTGTTTCTTATATAATATTAAATAATATAATATAATGTTATATAAAACAATATCATATAAAATAATATGATACAATATATATGATATGATACTGTATTATATTATAAAACCCACCATGATATGTCCGTCTGTAGATTGCCAAGTTTTCTTAATATTACTATACCCATTCTATGTTTCGTAGCGCGATACTCAAAGTCATTTTTTTTTACCGGAAGCATGTTCGTTTTTAACGAACGACACTAAAACATAACCAGACATCCATCAATCATTCTTATGATATAAGACTGTAAGCTTGAACCCAAGATTCGATTAGTTTGCTGTATTTTTAGGGTTTTGGTTGGTCAATCGCTACTTAATATTTGCATTCTTCTTCCGTTGTATTTTTCCATGACGGATTGGAAAATTTATGCAAAGCATACGCTTAATTTTAAGGCTGTAATATAATATAATATAATGATATATTGTATAACGCACCATGATATGTCCGTCTGCAGACAAGTAACACTTTGCTAACTCCCAAGAGTCTGTTATCTGCTCATATATATTACCTGAAAGTGGTCATTTGTTGTTGTATTTGGCCATACTCCGTATTTATTTATTTTTTATTATTGAAACTTGGCCACAATTAAACTGTTTTCATGTGCAAGAATGTCGACGTTTCGATTCGTTTTCCAACAAAAACATTGTGTTTCTTTTTTCTTTTTTTTTTGTTCTTTTTTATACAAATAAACCCTTTACATCGAATATATATTGCTGTTTTTGTATTGATGGTTTCTTTTTTTTGCTTGATATTACCCATAAATGTAATTGCCAAGTTTTTAAATAATACCATACCCATTCTATGTTTTGTACCGCGATACTCAAAGTATTTTCTTTTGACAGAAGGCATGTTCGAATTTTAACGAACGAAAATAAAACATAACCAGACATACATCAAACATTCTTTTGAAATACGAATGTAAGCCTCAATGCAATATTCGATTACTTTGCTCTATTGTGTTTTGGTTGGTCAGTCTCTACTTAACATTTGCATTCTTCTGCCGTTGTATTTTTCCACGACGGTTTGGAAAATTTATGCAAAGCATACTCTTCCTTGAAAGGCTTGAATATAACATAATGATATATTAAAAAAACGTACCAGTATATGTCCGTCTGCAGACAAGTAACACTTTGCCATCTCCCAAGAGTCTGTTATCTGGTCACATTCAGTATATTACATGAAAGGAATCATTTGTTGTTGCTTTTGGCGATACTACGTATGTATTTTCATATTTATTGGAACTTGGCCACAATAACACATACTGAAGTATTCATGGGCAAGAATGTAGACCTTTCGGCTTCGTTTTCAAACAATCGAATTCGAATGTTTTGTACCGCGATACTCAAAGTCTTTTCTTTTGACAGAAGGCATGTTCGTTTTTTAACGAACGAAAATAAAACATAACCAGACATACATCAAACATTCTTTTGAAATATGACTGTAAGCCTCAATGCAATATTCGATTACTTTGCTCTATTGTGTTTTGGTTGGTCAATCGCTACTTAACATTTGCATTCTTCTTCCGTTGTATTTTTCCATGACGGATTGGACAATTTATGCAAAGCATACGCTTCCTTGAAAAGCTGTAAAATAATATCATATAATATAATGATATATTGAATCACGCACAATGATATGTCCGTCTGCAGACAAGTAGAACTTTGCCAACTCCCAAGAGTATGTTATCTAGTCAGATGTCAGTATATTACATGTAAGGGGCCGTTTGTTGTTGTTTTTGGCAATGCTCCGTATCCAATTTCATATTTATTGAAACTTGGACACAATAAAACATTCTGAAGTTTTCATAAGAAAGGAATGTCGACGGTTCTGTTTCGTTTTCCAACAATCAAATTGTGTTTTCATGTTGCTGTTTTATACAAAGAGAACCTATAAATAATAATATATATTCCTGTATTTGTTTATCGATGGTTTCATTCTTAAATTTGCTATTTCCCATGGATGTGATTGCCATGTCATCTAAAAATTACCATTCCGATTATATGTTTTGTAGAGCGATGCTCAAATGTTTTCTTTTGACAGAAATCATGTTCGTTTTTTAACGAACGAAATCAAAACATAACCAGAAATACATCAACCATTCTTATGAAATACGACTGAAATCTCTAAGGATTCGATTACTTTGCTCTATTGAATTTTGGTTGGTCAATCGCTTCTTAACATTTGAATTCTTCTTCCGTTGTATTCTTCCATGACGGATTGGTAAATTTATGCAAAGCATACGCATGCTTGTAAGGCTGTTGCCCAAGCGAATTGGTCCAGGACTATTGGTACGTGTGACTCGAGATATAAGTTATGTTTTTGTTGCTTCTATGTCCTTTCAAAAAGATTTTCTGACTTTGTGTGTATAGCATTTATACTTTATTTAATTTACGTCCACTGTTGGCTTATGTGTTTTTCCAAGATGGCCCATGGAATCTGTGATCTTATGGTCATGCTGTATTTTTTATAATGATGTTGTTCGGCTACCAGTAACATATTACTCAGTCTATAGTTTATCTCTAAGATAGAAGGAAACTGCTGTTTAATATCACGAGTTGTTTCTGTTCCGGTTCATTCCATATTTTGATTAGGTGTAATACACATAACTCAGCAATACACCATATTCTAGAATCCATCACATTCGCCGCTTATGTGTTCTTCCAGGACGGTTGATTATACCTGTGTATGCAGTTCTTCGTTATTTTTTAATTGCACTAGCATGGCTCATTCTGCGGTTCAGTGAAAATGAATAAATTATATGAAAAAGCATTTAGATTTATTTATTTATTTATTGGCGTACTTGTAACGGATATTTAATTATCCATTCATTTTAGTTAAGGTAAGCTATTGTGGTCATGTCCGGCGTCCCACGTCGCGCGTCGTGTGGTGTGCGGTGTCGACCTTTAGCTCTGTATGCCATTGGTATATCCATTTAGAAAATAAACTCGCGCAAATATTTATCTTGACAATATTTAGGATCGGTAAAAATCTTGGTCATGTATTAACGAAAACTAGTTAACTATGTGAAATCTTATGACTCAATCTTTATGCTTCCACGATGGACCTTAAGTATATGAATTCCATAAATGTTCATAAAATGCAAACGACTCGGCAAATCTGCGGTTGACTGAATTCGGATTTATTGTGTGGAAATTTATTTTCATCTGTTCATACTTTATTGATTCTTTTTACAATTTTATATTTACCACATTAAAATTGGAAATCTACGACTTATGTTACTAACATATTTATCAAACATGTATATTCATTTAAAGATTATAAATATTAATTTATTAACATAAAGAACGCATACACGTTAAGTTAAGTTAAAGTCATGTTTGTTGCATTACTTGGCTTTTTTTGAGGAAAAATGAATGATCACGTGTTCATTTCAGAAACTAGCATATAGCATTACATACAACGTAACATTCTATGACATTTCCGTCGGCAGATAAATAACACTTTACAATCTACCAGGAATCGGCGGTCTGGTCACATAACGGTATATCAAAAGAAAGACGTCTTCTTTATGTTGTGTCAATGCCCGGTTTATTTCTTTATATATATTGAAACTTGACTAAAATACAAAATACATGCAGTATTGTTTGAATGTAGATAACATGTTCTGGTTTGCCACTATCGATCTTTTTATTACGTGTTGCTTGTTTTTCATAATAATAAATTATACTATAATATACTATAATATACTATAATATAATATAACATTAACTAACATAACATAATATAATATAAAAATATAATGATATATTGAATAACGCACCTTGATATGTCCGCCTGCAGACAAGAAACACTTGGCTATCTCCCACGAGTCTGACATCTGGTTACATTTAATCATTTAAACTGAAAGTGGTGGTTTGTTGTTGCTGTTTTTTCCAATACTCCGTTCATATTTTTTTTAGTAATTGAAACTTGGCCAAAAATATACATACCGAGGTATTCATCGGCAAAAATGTAGCACGTTTCGTTTTCGTTTTTTGTGTGTGTTTTTAATACAATTCGAACAGTTAAATCGAATATACGTACCTGTATTTTGCATTAATGGTTTCATTATGTGGGGGACAGCACGCTTTGCTATAGTCCATGGATGTGATTGACAAGTTATATGAATAGTCCCATTCCCATTATATTTTTCGTAGCGCTATACTGAAATGATTTTCTTTGGCAGAAGGCATTTTTTGTTTAAGAACGAATGTCAAACATTATCAGATATACATAAAACATCCTTTTGAAATAAGACTCTTAGTTTCAATTCAATGATTCCATTTTTTTGCTCGATTTGGTTTTGATTGGTCAATCAGTGCTTAACAGATTGCATGTTTTGCTATTGTCTTTTTCCAAGACGAATTGGAAAATTTATGTAAAGCATAAACTTTTTGAAATGCTGGTCTCCAAGCCAATTGGTCAAGGACTATTGGTACACGTAAATTGCTAAGTACCTTTTTTATGATGCGCTTGTTATTTATCAACTAGTAAGGATACTTTTTTTGAAAAAGAATGTGAGCTCGAGGTGATTTTAGTAAAGCATATAAATTCTCATTTTTAGCCGTAATGATGGCTTTCGTTATGCATGTTTTCAGTACTGGTAGCGGCCAATTGGTCCCTGTTATTGATTATATACATCTGTATGTACATACGCATCACTCACTGGCAATTCACGCACTCTAAATCAGTTAAAATCTTGGGCAAATCTTCTTTCTTCGCGTCTTATTAAGAGCTAAAAAGTGCCCATGATGCTGACATTTTTAAGTAAGTTTTATAAATCTATCTATAATAGGTAACTGCTATATTTCATTTCGCTTAAGCAAAGGCAAAGACGAACAAAATTGTTGTTTTTTGTATATGGTCGTTGTAAACATTTAATAGCATAGTGGCTGTGTTCGGCTAATGTGTTCTTCCAAGAAGGGTTTGGAAATCTGTGTTTGTACGATCAATTTCTTTTGGATTTTTTTTTTGATTTTTTTTTACAAATTCAAAGTCTTAATAATTCCACATATGGATAACGTAAATAAATAATATTTATTAAGAAATCTGTTCATCTTTTAAATCCAATATCATCGCTCAGATATATCAAAACATTATATAATTATTACTAAGCATATATCATTTAAGACAGACGCTTTTCGTCTAAATCTTCCCATTTCATGCGGATCTGGTCCCCTGGTCCCCCGGTCATGTTTTTTTCCTCTAGCATTGCGACACATATTGTGTTTTATGTTGTTTTTAGTGTCAGTCCGTTGGGTTTGATATACAAATAATTATAATAAGTAAAATTGTTTGTACAATTCATCATAGTGTTTTATTAACCCTATATTACGCTAATGTTCTTCCATGACGGACTTAAATTTAAGTGTATGCATTTATCACATGCTATACCTTGTTATCCCCCGCAAAAGGCGGAGGGATATTGTTTTGGCGTTGTCCGTCCGTCCGTCCTTCCGTCCGTCCGGAACGTTTATGTCCGGAGCCATATCTTGGAAGTGCTTTGGCGGATTTCATTGAAACTTGGTACGAGTATATATACGCATTAGAGGATGATGCACGCCAAATGGCATTGTACACCATCTGTTAAAAACAGAGTTATGGCCCTTTATATCTTGAAAAAATGCTTTTTACTATAGGCACTTTTGTGTCCGGAGCCATATCTTGGAAGTGCTTTGGCGGATTTCATTGAAACTTGGTATGAGTATATATATGGATAAGACGATGATGCACGCCAAATGGCATTGTACAACATCTGTTAATAACGGAGTTATAGCCCTTTGTATCTTGAAAAAATGCTTTTTACTATAGGCACTTTTGTGTCCGGAGCCATATCTTGGAAGTGCTTTGGCGGATTTCATTGAAACTTGGTATGAGTATATATATGGATAAGACGATGA
>VMBQ01005202.1:45102-71369 GCA_007657795.1 Dreissena rostriformis
GTTTTATCACATGCTATACCTTGTTTTCAATGTAATACAGACATAACGTATTTTTTTATATTACACATGTGTAATACAACATTTTTAAGCGTTTCCATTGGCTACAGAATCAATAACTAACCAATTGCATGGCTTTATTTTGGTGAAATGACGTCGTCAACATGAAATGATGTCACGAAAGTAAACAACTTTTAGATCTATCAGCATTTGTTTGGTCAATTAAGACGTATTTTATTTAGTTTAAAAGCATGTGATAGAAAAAAGATCTGACACTCGTTGTCATGTCATACCATATTTTATTAAACTCGTCCAGGAAATTCGTTAGTAAGCTCGCCAGAGGCTCGCTTACTAACAAAATTCCTGAACTCGTTTAATAAAATATGGTATGAAATGACAACTCATGTCAGATCCTATATTTCTCAAATATTCGTGAAATGCAAACGACTTGGAAAATCTGCGGTTGATCCACTATCGATCTTTCTTTTCTGTGTTGCTTATTTTTCATAATATAATATAATATAATGTAATGTAATGTAATGTAATGTAATGTAATGTAATATAATATAATATAATATAATATAATAAAATATAAACTAACTTAACAAAACAAAACATAACATAACATAATATAAAATGATATAATATATATTTAATCACGCACCATGATATGTCCGTCTGCAGACAAGTAGCACTTTGCCAACTCCCAAGAGTATGTTATCTGGTCACATTTCAGCATATTACATGAAAGTGATAGTTTTTTGTTGCTGTTTTTGCCAAAAATCAGTTTATATTTTATCTCACCTGAGCACAACGTGTTCATGGTGAGCTTTTGTGATCGCTTTTTGTCCGTTGTCCGTCGTCAACATTTACCGTGTTAACACTCTAGAGGCCACAGGTATAGTCCGATCTTCATGAAACTTGGTCATAAGACGTGTCCCAACAATATCTTGCACGAGTTCGAAAATGGTTCCGTTTGGTTGAAAAACATGGCTGCTATTGGGCGTGGCAGTTTTTCATATATGGTAATAGTAAAACCTTGTTAACACTCTAGAAGTCATTTTTATTGCCCGATCGTTATGACACTGGGTTTGAACATTTGTTCTCATGATATCTCGGCTGAGTTCGAAAATGGTAATGGTTCTTTGAAAATTCTGGCAGCCAGGGGCCTTATATTGCTATAGTGAACACTTGTTGACGCTATATTAGCCACATTTTTGGCCAATCGTCATAAAACTTGGTCAGATCATTTGTCCCAATAAACTTTCGGCAAATTATGAGCTCAAAAACTATGTTACTTGGTCAAATAAAACTGAATATGATTATACTCAAGAAGTCACTTTTTGGGCTCAATCTTCATGAATTAGCGCGCACTTTCTCATAATAGTCTAGTTCCTTTGGTTCTCGGGTGAGTGCCTTGTGGCCCATGATTCGCTTGTTGTTTCATGTGTTTATATGTTATTGATATTTTTACAATTTTATATTTACCACATCAACATTGGAGCATCTACATCATAACTTACTAATGCATTATTAAAAGATTTCTTTAAATATTATTAATAATATATTAAAAAAAAAACGTCAATTTATTCCTTTTACACTACGTGGAGTCCTTTTGTAGGCCGAATGAAGGATCACATTTTCTATTTAAAATAGAATACATATGACATAACAATCTATGACATTTCCGTCGGTAGATAAGTAACATTTGGCAATTTCCCACGAGTCTGATGTGTGGTCACATTAAGGTATATCACACGATAGAGATCTTCTCTATTTTGTGTCCTTACCCGGTTTCTTTCTTTAATAATTTGGAAACATTTACAATCCTTTCTTTGTTACATAGCGCTAAATAATAAGAAATACTGTGCTTCAGACAGAAAACAAGTTGTTCTCGTCGGTCTGATTTTGTAACTTTGAAAAAATCAATACCTACAATAACAGATCTTTACGTAATGACACTCTTAACAATTCCCAAATGATTTGATAAATAGACATACTTTTGCTTTCGTTGATAAGTTGCTTTAAAATATAAAGTAAACATCTAAGTCTTACGTGAGGCGCTTTTCAAGGCTATTATCGTAGGTTAGGGTAAATGTTTGGGTTATTTTCCCATGTTCAATTGACCATTATGTGCCATACCTTGTGATTTTTTTTAAACTCGTCCTTGACCTATTATTCACATCTTGGATCTTGTTCAATTTTAAGATGCACGGTAAATTTAAGCATGTGCATGTAGGAATCACTTGGCAATTTACGAATGGTTGCGATGCTCAAATGTTGACAACGAACATGTTTTTAAACGAACGAAACTGAAACATAGCCAGACATACATCAACCATTCTTATGAAATAAGACTGTAAGCTTCAACCCAAGATTCGATTACTTTGCTGTATTGGGTTTTGGTTGGTCAATCGCAACTTAACATTTGCATTCTTCTTCCGTTGTTTTTTTCCACGACGGATTGGAAACTTTTGCAAAGCATACGCTTTCTTGAAAGGCTGTTGCCCAAGCGAATTTGTCCAGAACATGTACATGTGTCTCGAGATATACGTTTTTTTTGTGTGTGGCTTCTTTGTCCTTTCAAAACGAGTTTCTTAATTTTTATATCTACCATTGAGAATGTATGAATTTTACGTCCTCTCTCTGCTTATGTGTTTTTGCAAGATGGCCCATGGAATCTGTGATAGTATGGTTATGGTGTATCTTTTCTACTGATGCTGTAAAGATATCAGTAACATATCCTTGTTCCGCTAATGTGATTTTCCAAGAAGGCCTTGGAAATCTGTGTTTGAAGGGTCTATTTATATTGCAAGGTTTTTGACAAATTCGCATTACGGACAGTCTATGTAAGTCCTCATATGGAAAATGTAATGACCATTTGATGATCTTTAAAATCCATGTTCATTGTTGAGATATATCAAACCATTATAAAAATATTAGTATGCATATATCAATATAAACAGAAGCACCACGTCAAAAATCCTTGCGTGTAGATCCGGCCCCTGTGTCCCCAAATCATTTTTTTCTGTAGCATGGAGGCAAACAACCGTGTAATATTGTGCTTTCGTTATAGTTTTATTCCTTTAGGCTACATATTCAAATTATTATAATTAGTAAACCTATTTCTACAAACCATCATAGTTTTTGTATCGAACGTTTATTCCGCTGATGTGCCCCCAAGATAGACTTTAAGTGTACGACTTTCTTAAATATTCGTGAAATACAAACTACTTGGCAAATCTGCGGTTGACTGAATTCGGATTTATTGTGTGAAAAGTGTTTTTTTATGATTTGTTGATATTTAATGGATACTGTTACAATTTTATATGTTGGAAATCTACATCTTATGTTACTAAGATATGTTTAAAAAAATATTGAACACTTATATTAATTCATTAATATAAAGAACGCATTAACGTTAAGTCAAAGTCATTCTTGTTGCACTCTTGGATCTGTTTGGAGGAATAAAATGAATGATCAACCGTTTCTTTCAGAAACTAGCATATAGAATAACATATAACATAACATTCCATGACATTTCCGTCGACATAAGTAACATTTGGCAATCTACCAGGAATCGGAAGTCTGGCCACATAACAGTATTTCACAAGAAAGAGGTCTTCTTTATTTAGTGTCAATATCCGGTGTATTTCTATAAAAAAATATTGAAACTTGACTAAAATGCAAACAACAGGAAGTATTGATCTGAATGTAGATAACAAATTCTGGTTTCTCGCTATCGATCTTTCTATTCTGTGTTGCTTGTTTTTCATACTATTATATAATATACTTTACTATAATATAATATAACATAAACTAACATACATTACATAATATAAAATAATATATTTTTTTATTAAATCATGCACTATGATTTATTCGTCTGCAGACAAGTAACACTTTGCCATCTCCCAAGAGTATGTTATCTGGTTACATTTAAGTTGTAGTCTTTTTATATATTAGATGAACGTTTGTTGTTGTTATTGCTCCGTGTATATTTTTGTATTTATTGAAAGTTGAACTCGGAAAAAATAAAACATACCGAAGTATTCATTGGCAAGACAGTAACACGTTTTGGTTCCGTTCCAACACTGTAAACGAATGTTTTCTTTAAAAATACAAATCGAACAAATAAATAGAATATATGTACCCGTATTTTTTGTTGCTGGTTGCATTATGTGGGGAAATAACACTTTATTTTCCCATGGATGTAATTGCCAATTTATTTGAAATAGTCTCAGTCCCATTCTAATGTTGCTTAGCGCGATACTCAAATGCTGTTCGTTTGACAGAAAGAATGATGTTTCTTAACGAAAGAAACTTAACAATAACAAGACATACATTAAACATCCTTTCGAAATAAGACAATAAGCTACAACCCAAGGATTACTTTGCTTTTTTCAGTTTGGTTAGTCAATCGCTTCTTAACAATTGCATTATTTTGTATCAAACCTCTATTCCGCTTATGTTTTTCTACAACGGACTTGTATTAAGTGTATTCATTTCTTAAATATTCCTGGCAAATCTGCGGTCGACAGAATTCAGATTTATTGTGTGGAAAGTAGTTTTTTTCATTTTTGATAGTTTTGATATTGTTAAAATGTTATATCTCCCACATCAAAATTGGTTAAACTACATCTTATATAACTTAAGTATTGATTATAGATTTATATAAATATTATTAATAATGTATTAACATATACCTAAATAAACGAACATATACCTAAATAAACGGTAAATCAAATCCATTAATGTTGCACTATTTGGAATCCTTTTGTAGGCCTAATGAATGCTCAAATTATCTATTAAGAAACCACCAGCATTCATTATAACTGCCATGACATTTCCGTCGGAAGATAAGTAACATTTTGCAATATCCCAGTAGTCTGATGTATGGTCACATTTCGGTATATCACAAGAAAGAGGTATTCTTTATTTTGTGGCAATGTCCTGTTTCGTTCTTTGATAGTATTGAAACTTGACTAAAAAACATCATACAGGAAGCATTGATTTGAATGTAGATAGCATGTTCTTGTTTCCCACTTTCGATCTTTCTTTTGCTTTTGTTGTTGTTTTTCGTTCAAACTGGAATACATCCTGTTGTAATACTGATCGAAATTAAAGAGTTTTACATTTCATAAAAAAGCATTTAGTAAGATACATGGTGTAGAATCAATAACAGTCACATAAAACTTACTCACATACAGCACAATAACAATAATTGCGGATAAATAACATTTAATAATTTGCCATGAATGAGATTACCAAGGTATATTCATATTCGCATTGGCACTCTTAGTTGTGTTCGTTGCGCTATTTCTTTTTCGCATATACAAAGCTTTTATAACAAAAAGCATGACACATGATTACGGTCCAATTTTTTGTATCTTATATAATATAAAAAATGTAATTCAATATTAAATTACGTATCAGTGTATGTCTGTCTGCAGACAAGTAACACTTTGCCAACTGCAAGGAGTCCGATATCTGACCACGATTCAGTATTATGACATGAAAGTGGTCCTTAGTTGTTGTTGATGTTGTTGCTGTTTGCAAATACTTCGTTTCTATTGTTAAATTTATTGAAACTTGGCCAAAATACAACATACCGGAAGTATGCATAGGCAAGAATGAAGCACGTTTAGGTTTTGTTTTCCAACACTCAAATTGTGTTTTTCTTGTTGCTTGTTTTTTATATACAAATCGAATCTATACAAAGTATAATACATATATTTGTTTATTTTTTTCAAAATGGCTCTTTCAATCTGTTGGGAAATAACAGTTGGCTATTTCCCATTGGTTTGGTTACCAAGTTATCTTATTATTCCAATTAGTATTCTGTGTTTCTTACCTCGACACTTAAATGTTGTGCTTTTCATAGAAAGAATGTTGCTTTTTTAACAAACGAAACTTAAACAAAATCAGACATACATGCATAAAACATCATTTGAAATAATCATCTAAGTTTCAACCCAATACTTTGCTCTATTTGATTTTGGTTGGTCTCTCGCTGCTTTGCTTTTGCATCTTTCCGCTGTTGTATTTTTCCATGACGGCTTGGAAAATTTATGCTTCACATAAGCTTCTTTGAATGGCTGGTGCCCAAGCCACTTGAACAATGACTACTGGTTCGTGTGTGAATTGCCAGGTTAAAGCGTTCTTGTTTATTATGCGATTGTTATCTATATATCTAAGTCAATCCATAAATGTTACACCAATTGCAATATGAATGTGAACTTTTCATTTCACAAATACAATAACATATATCATAAAAACCAAGACATTTCCGTCTGCAGATAAGTAGCATTTGCCTATTTCCCACGAGTTCGATTTCTGGTCGCATTTCAGTATATCACAAGAAAGTGGTATTTGTAATATTGTGTCAATACCCGGTTTCTTTCGTTAACATTATGGAAGCTTGACCAAAAAACAAAATACCGAAGTATTGATTTAAATTAAGATAACATGTACTGAATTCAGTTTCCCACTATCGAGCTTTCTGTTCCATATTGTTTACATTTCAACTAAACAGAACGAATACGGAACTCAATATTTTTATATGTTAAAGATGTGTTGCTGTTTGTTGCTGTTTTTTTTTTCAAACTGGAAATCCTCCTTTGGTAATATTAATCGAAAAAATAACATTTAACAAAATAAAAAATGCAGTGAGATAAGTATAGTTGAGTTAAGTACAGCAACACAAAACTTACAAGAACATATCACAAAATCAAAAACAATATAACAATTATTTAATCAAGAAATAACGTGTTGGTATGACCATGGATTAGATAATCACGACACATGTATATTTGCATTGACATTCGTCGTAACATGACACTGCAACAAAATATGTATCAATACTATATATAACAATGTGTACGGTTAACTTGCAAATATCTTTCTTAATGTAGAAAACAAATTGACAACACACCATTGGGCATGCATCGTTTTTTTCACACATCCAATAGTATTTTAGAGCAATTGTACATGCATTACACAGTTAACTATAAACGTTGTTTTAATCATTTGTTCGTGTATTACAATACTTCGAGTCAATCTGTATATACCTTTATAGTGTTTAATATTATTATCCGAATTTATTTCATCTTGTATTTATCTTGTTTCGCATATGTATTTTTCCACGATGGCTTGCAAAATTTGTGCAAGCATACTTTTCAAATGTTGTTTGTTTTGTCATATTATTTGCGAGCATAAAAAAATAATCGCTGCCTAACCTTTGCATTCTTTTGCTATTGCATTCTTCCATGATGGTTTGGAAAATGTATGTTAAGCATGCACTTCTTCGAATAAATGGTGTCTAAGCTTTTTGACAAAGGGCTGTTGGTGCGTGTGTGGATGGCTAAGTGCAGGATGCTTTATTATTTTTCTATTGTTATCCATCGACCAGCCATGGGAATGGCAAATATCGAACTCTTAATTAACACAAAAGGTACGTTGGTTGAAGTTTTTTTTTTTTTTTTTTTTTTTTTATNATTATACCCCCATTACCAATTGGTAATGGGGGCTATATAGGAGTCATTTTGTCGGTCGGTCGGTCTGTCTGTCTGTCTTTCGGTCTGTCCCGAAAATTATCCAATCTTCACCAAACTTGGTCAGAAGTTGAATCTGGATGATGTCTAGGTCAAGCTTGAATATGGGTCATGCCGGGTCAAAAACAAGGTCACGGGGTCACTTAGTGCGTTTTAAACAGAAAGTTTGTCCGGGCCATAACTATTTCATTTATCGTGAGCTTTTAAAATCATTTGGCACATGTGTTTACCATTATTGGACGGTGTGTCGTGCGAAGGAATTACGTCGATATCTCCAAGGTCAAGGTCACACTTTGCGTTCAAAGGTCAAAAATGGCCATAAATGAGCTTGTCCGGGCCATAAGTATGTCGTTCATTGAGACATTTTAAAATCATTTGGCACATGTGTTTACTATTATTGGACGGTCTGTCGCGCGAAAGAATTAAATCGATATCTCCAAGGGCAAGGTCACACTTTGAGTTCAAAGGTCAAAAATGGCAATACATGAGCTTGTCCGGGCAATAACTATGTCATTCAATGTCAGATTTTAAAATCATTTGGCACATTTTTTCACCATCATTGGACGGTGTGTCGTGCGAAAGAATTACGTCGATATCTCCAAGGTCAAGGTCACACTTTCAGTTCAAAGGTAAAAAATGGCCATAAATGAGCTTGTCCGGGCCATAACTATGCCGTTCATTGTGAGATTTTAAAATTACTCGGTACATTTGTTCACAATCATTGGACGGTGTGTCATGCGAATGAATTACGTTGATATCTCCAAGGTCAAGTCACACTTTCAGATCAAAGGTCAAAAACGGCCATAAATGAGCTTGTCCGGGCCATAACCATATAATTTATTGTGAGATTTTAAAATTACTCTGTACATTAATTTTGTTCACAGTCATTGGATGGCGTGTCATGCTAAAGAATTCAAGAGTTCAAAGGTCAAAATGGCCATAAATGATAATGGCATAATAATTCTTAAAAATTGTCATAAATTAGCTTCTCTTGTTTTGTGAGACAGCATGCAAGATATTCTGTGTCAATGCAGCATGTGGGGGTATACGTCACGTGTGTGACAAAACTCTAGTTTGTACTGGTTCGTATATCTTTCTTTTTCATTCCTCGTATTTATCGAAACATTAAACAATATCATATGTTTCTATCACATACCTTTATGCAGTCAGCAATGACTAGTTCTCATTAATCACAAATATCAAGTTTTATACGTAACATTTTCTTTACCTTCATCTTGGAAACACCAGATATGTATCCGTCGTTAGATAGGATATTTTTTTATTTATTTCCCACATCCAGATTGAGGAATCTACGTCTTATGTTACTAAGCTAAAAGTAATAGATTTATTAAAATATTAATATTAATTTATTAACATAAAAGTCAAACTCATTCATGTTGCAGCACTAGCGATCCTTTTGTAGGCCAAATGAATGATCACACTTTTATTTCAGAAAATGCAAAAACATAACATAAATCACAACATAGCATGACATTCCGTCGGTAGATAAGTAGCATTTGCCTATTTCACAATAGTCTGATTTCTGGTCACATTCCAGTATATCGCACAGAAGTGGTCGTTGTCATAATGGGTCAATACCCGGCGTATTTCGTTAAAATTATTGAGGCTTGATCATCTTAGAAAATATCGTTAGTATTGATTCTTTGATCTTTCTTTTCCTTATTTATTGTATTTCTATTATACAGAACGAACACATGAGGTAATTATATCTATTGGAATTTATTAAATCGAGTATTTATCTCGTTTCGCTTATGTATTTTTCCATGAAGGCCTGCAAAATTTGTGCGTGCATACTTTTCAACTGTTGTTCGTTTTGTCATATCATTAACGAGCATAAACATAAAAGTAGTTACACGAAACCATTTACCTAATTTATTGTTTGTTAGCCCATATTATGAATTTATTTTGACATATTTTAAGACCTGGTATAGGCAAATGTGTCCCTGTTTCGATAAGGAAGTTTTCCGAGAGTGTTCTGGATATCTATGAAAGCATAACTGGTCATTGTCAAGTATTGTGTTTCCTTTCCGGCGTTTGATAAAGTTGAAGTCTTCATTATTTGGGGGTTTTTTGCCTTCATTTTTCACCAAAATGTTGCACTTGGAATGAAACGATATTCCTAAAATAAATGGACTAAAAGAATGAATAGCCAATATGGCACATAATTTAAACAAGTGAGGTTCGCTGTTGTCTCTACTTGTTAAAGAAGTTGATTGTTTTTAAATTATGCAAGTATATCCATTTCTTGTGTACCAACATGATGGCACATATTATTTATGTATGTTAGTTCATTTTCGTTAAAGCTCCGGGCAAATATCTGTTTGAAGGTAAGAAACATTTGGCGATTTACCAATGGTCACGTCCTGGTTTAAACAATTACTTGCTAACACCACTTTGTTTAAGACTTGGCTTTTCCAATCTCTGAAGGCTTCTGTTCGTTGTGTTGTTGTTTAGATTTGCTGATAACACCAGTCATATTTAATTATTAAAAAAAATACATAAAGTGATAGAATGTTGATTTTGTTGTTTTTTTTTTTAATAATTCAAAATATTTTTCTCACAAACCTGGTTAGAGACTTATTTTTGTCCACTATACCAAAAAACATAATTACTACTTTCTTTACATTACACTTTTAGTGCCGTCGAAACGCTAATACTTCAGTGTTTTCTTCATTGAATTAATAAACACTATTTAGTAAACTCATTTGTCCTTGACCGATAATAATATATTTATAGTATTATTGTTTAAACATTTAAAATAAACGAAAAGAAATGGGCGTTGTGATAAACCGCTTGTATATACACACACAGTGAGGAGTTTATTGATTTACGGTAATAAGAACATTTAAATATGGATTATCATCTTTGTTGAGTATCTCCCTTTTCCTTCGATATTATAATTAAAAGAATCGCGATAGGTTGTGTGATACAACACAGTAAGATGACACGACATTTATACAAAATACATGGATATTCAATAAACATACAATTACTTGTATAGCGATATAATTCAATGTTCATCTTGGTTAATATCCCAAGTTCAAACTTGATCTTATTAAGTTTCTTCGGTGTTGTTTCTTAAGATAATTAATTTACTGTGTATAGTGAATTGTGTGATTAAGCTCCGACAGTCGTAGAATTGTTGGTCCTTGCTTTGATGCCTCGAGTACAAAAATATTCTTGACATTAAAACTATTTTTGCAGACGTTTCTTGACATGACTTTTAATCGTTTTCATTTAAAAACAAGAGCTGTGTTTGTGAAACACAATGCCCCCTACTGCGCTTTGAAGCCGCATGGCAGCTATTTTAGAAACAATGTTATATTTTGAATGCAATGTCACAGTGACCTTGACCTTTGACGTAGTGACCTCAAACCAGGTTTGATTGTAGATATCAATTAGATGCATGCACATGTGAAGTTTAAAGAACATAGACCCAAGAGTTTTCATTTTATGAGCATGGTTAAAGTTTTGGGACAGAATGACAGAATGACAGAATGACAGACAGACAGACAGACAGACAGGCCAAAAACATTATTCCCCCCTTTTTTGAAAAAAGGGGGCATAAAAAGGTAAAACATGCACAATGCTTGATTGACCATAATCTAAGGGTGAGCCAAGTACATGTATATCATGGTGTATTTGTAAGATGCGAAATTGCATACTTGATTGACTTGATTATATACTTTCGAACATGTATGTTGTTATATTACCGAGTGTATATTCTGGTATGTTTTCTGAGTTTGTTTCTATTGACTGGAAATAAATCGCATGTTTTAATGTAATATGTTGCATAGAATTAAAAAGGTAGATGCACAGTTCTTCAAATAATTGTTTAAATGTATGTTACGAATAATTTCACAGCATAAACATAACTTAATTACCCTATTTATAACTTCTGATGAAGTAGTAGTTAAGGTAGTGACATTTTCCACTCTATTACTGTGTATGTTTTTGACTTTTATGATATGGATATCTTTAGATTTGTTGCATATGTATATGTATATGTATCTTTTGCAGTCTTATAATAGAATGACTTGGAAAACCAATGCAGTTGATAAGGCAAGATAGGTTTCAATTGTTTTACTTTATCTTTTGTGCAAATTGAATATTTATAGTTGTACTTTATTTGAGTTAACAGTTATTTATCTTCCATATTTTGTGCTCATAACTTTATGCTTAATTCAGCTTAATTAAGTGTAGTTTGTATATGTTTTATAATTTATAGCTCTTGACTTTATTTAAAAATCGATTCGTTTCAAATGCAATGGCTATGAGACCTAACATCATTATAAATAAACTGTTTTGGTATATATACTCCTTTGTTATTTATTGAAATAGGGTTTTTGTTCCAAAATTGATTTGCGTCATTCAACATGCAGAACCCTACCACCAAAGTCGAACATAGATGGCATATATATAGAGAATATATGGTTGGTGACTTTTATCAGACGAGGCTGATATGGCGTAGGAAAAGGCGAGGCTTGCCGAGCCTTTTCACACGCCATATCGGACGAGTCTGATATCACATGATATCAAAAGTCACAAACCATATATTCTTTTTATTATGCCACATTTAAAGCAAATATGAAAATATAAACAAGATAACAAAAAACAAACAACCGCTTAATTTTGATGATACAAGTACGGTAGTAAAAAGGAAGCGGCCTGATTACATCCGCTACTTGGGCGAATTCTGCAATGTATATTCATACGAAATAGTGCGCAAGTAAACAACAAACAATTACATTTTAACGCACATAATTGAACATAATAAAAAAAATTGAAGTGAGAAATCGCTAGTTTGTATTACAATTCCTGCACTGAAAATACAATTACAATATTTTTTATGATAATACATTCGACATTGTACGTGTACGCTAACGGCTATTTTCAAAGCGAACGTGTAGATCTGAAAAAGTTGAACAATTAAACACAATAACAAAACGGAACTGGATATTAACGTCATTTGCACATTGGAATTGATATCAGTGAATCATTTTTCAACTTTTGCATCTCCGTAGAAAACGTTTAGGCTTGAAATGTTCACGGTTGCACCGACAAACAGCCAAAAGTCCAAGTGGGTGGGGAACGCGACTGTTTCTGGATTTGCAGTTGCTGAAGTTGCTAATATTCCCGAGGAAGCTGATTATGTGCGGGATTCAGAAACGCTGCCAGTTGTGAGTGAGAAGAAGATGTCGAAATGGAGATGCTTTTGTTTTGGATGGTGTTTTGCGACTTGTTTGATGAAATTTGAGTGCCGGATAAAATATTTGAACATTTGTTCTGTGTTTGGAGAGAGATGTTGCTTTTGTTTATAATGCTCTGTACTTTTTTTGTGACCACTGATCTGCATGATACCAGTGGGGCAGCATCCTGACTCTCGCAGCTTCTGCACCATGTGCTTCCTGGCTGAGTGGTTGGTAAGTTTCCTACCTATTCCTGCACTAGTACACATGCTCTTCATTATTTGGGCTATTTTTTTTTACTCCCATCCTAATGCTGAAAAACCAACGATCAGTGCCACTGGCCCTACTGTCATTTGTCAGGGTGTTTGTAGATATGTTGAATGGGTCGTTAGGCTCTGAAACCCCATTTGGCCGTTTTGACGCATATATTCTATAATAAAAATGTTCAGGTCTAAAGAAATTCTTAATTATTTTTCGTTAATTTAATGCAAGTTTATATATTAGTTTTTAGTTTTGACCTATTTATTTAAGCTCGATTGCATCGAAAGCCTTAGTCTTATTGAAACGCTCTCGAGTCCATTTCCTGGGACTAGAATTAGTACTTGGTGTCTTTGGGGGATATCAAAGGAACGCTCCCAGTGGGGTTCCAACCCGTGACCTCCCGCTAGGCGGACACCATATCCACTACGCCACGACGACCTTTTTATATATTAAATTTCTGTATTAATATAAATTTGTCGGCATCACATTAGATGTAATGTTTTCTAGTCTTAATATATAAATGTTGTGGATTAACACTATTTGCACATTTTATCTCTTGTTCTTTTTGTTCTATTTTATGATATTTTTAGCTCTACTGGCCGAAGGCCTGAAGAGCTTATGTGATGGCATGGTTTCCGTCGTCCGTCCGTCCGTCCGTGTGTGTGTGTGTCCGTTAACTTTTTTCTTGTTTACGCGATAAAGTCCACAGTTTTCGTCCGATTCTTTTAAAACTTGTTCAGTGGCTTTATATTCATGAGGACTCGAACCCTATTGAAAATGGGTTACATTAGACCGTCCGTCTGCCGTCCGTGCGTGCGTCCGTCCGTGCGTTAGACTTTCTCTTGTTTACGCGATTAACTCCACAGTTTTCATCCGATTCTTTTCAAACTTGTTCAGTGTCTTTATATTTATGAGGACTCGAACCCTATTGAAAATGGGTTACATCAGACCGTCCGTCTGCCGTCAGTGCGTGCGTCCATTCGTGCGTTAGACTTTTTCTTGTTTACGCGATAAACTCCACAGTTTTCATCCAATTCTTTTCAAACTTGTTCAGTGTCTTTATATTCATGAGGACTCAAACCCTATTGAAAATGGGTTACATCAGACCGTCCGTCTGCCGTCCCTGCGTGCGTCCGTGCATGCGTTAGACTTTTTCTTGTTTACGCGATAAACTCCACAGTTTTCATCCGATTCTTTTCAAACTTGTTCAGTGTCTTTATATTCATGAGGACTCAAACCCTATTGAAAATGGGTTACATCAGACCGTCCGTCTGCCGTCCGTGCGTGCGTCCGTGCGTGCGTTAGACTTTTTCTTGTTTACGCGATAAACTCCACAGTTTTCATCCGATTCTTTTCAAACTTGTTCAGTGTCTTTATATTCATGAGGACTCGAACCCTATTGAAAATGGGTTACATCAGACCGTCCGTCTGCCGTCCCTGCGTGCGTCCGTGCATGCGTTAGACTTTTTCTTGTTTACGCGATAAACTCCACAGTTTTCATCCGATTCTTTTCAAACTTGTTCAGTGTCTTTATATTCATGAGGACTCAAACCCTATTGAAAATGGGTTACATCAGACCGTCCGTCTGCCGTCCGTGCGTGCGTCCGTGCGTGCGTTAGACTTTTTCTTGTTTACGCGATAAACTCCACAGTTTTCATCCGATTCTTTTCAAACTTGTTCAGTGTCTTTATATTCATGAGGACTCGAACCCTATTGAAAATGGGTTACATCAGACCGTCCGTCTGCCGTCCCTGCGTGCGTCCGTGCATGCGTTAGACTTTTTCTTGTTTACGCGATAAACTCCACAGTTTTCATCCGATTCTTTTCAAACTTGTTCAGTGTCTTTATATTCATGAGGACTCAAACCCTATTGAAAATGGGTTACATCAGACCGTCCGTCTGCCGTCCGTGCGTGCGTCCGTGCGTGCGTTAGACTTTTTCTTGTTTACGCGATAAACTCCACAGTTTTCATCCGATTCTTTTCAAACTTGTTCAGTGTCTTTATATTCATGAGGACTCGAACCCTATTGAAAATGGGTTACATCAGACCGTCCGTCTGCCGTCCGTGCGTGCGTCCGTGCGTGCGTTAGACTTTTTCTTGTTTACGCGATAAACTCCACAGTTTTCATCCGATTCTTTTCAAACTTGTTCAGTGTCTTTATATTCATGAGGACTCGAACCCTATTGAAAATGGGTTACATCAGACCGTCCGTCTGCCGTCCGTGCGTGCGTCCGTGCGTGCGTTAGACTTTTTCTTGTTTACGCGATAAACTCCACAGTTTTCATCCGATTCTTTTCAAACTTGTTCAGTGTCTTTATATTCATGAGGACTCGAACCCTATTGAAAATGGGTTACATCAGACCGTCCGTCTGCCGTCCCTGCGTGCGTCCGTGCATGCGTTAGACTTTTTCTTGTTTACGCGATAAACTCCACAGTTTTCATCCGATTCTTTTCAAACTTGTTCAGTGTCTTTATATTCATGAGGACTCGAACCCTATTGAAAATGGGTTACATCAGACCGTCCGTCTGCCGTCCCTGCGTGCGTCCGTGCGTGCGTTAGACTTTTTCTTGTTTACGCGATAAACTCCACAGTTTTCATCCGATTCTTTTCAAACTTGTTCAGTGTCTTTATATTCATGAGGACTCAAACCCTATTGAAAATGGGTTACATCAGACCGTCCGTCTGCCGTCCCTGCGTGCGTCCGTGCGTGCGTTAGACTTTTTCTTGTTTACGCGATAAACTCCACAGTTTTCATCCGATTCTTTTCAAACTTGTTCAGTGTCTTTATATTCATGAGGACTCAAACCCTATTGAAAATGGGTTACATCAGTCCGTCCGTCCGTCCGTCCGTGCGTGAGTTAGACTTTTTGTTGTTTACGCGATAAACTCCACAGTTTTCATCCGATTCTTTTCAAACTTGTTCAGTGTCTTTATATTAATGAGGACTCGAACCCTATTGAAAATGGGTTACATCAGACCGTCCGTCCGTCCGTCCGTGTGTGCGTCCGTTAGACTTTTGTTTGTTTACGCGATAAACTCCACAGTTTTCATCCGATTCTTTTTAAACTTGTTCAGTGTCTTTATATTAATGAGGACTCGAACCCTATTGAAAATGGGTTACATTAGACCGTCCGTCCGTGCGTGTGTAGACTTTTTCTTGTTTACGCCATAAACTCCACAGTTTTTATCCGATTCTTTTAAAACTTGTACAGTGTCTTTATATTCATGAGGACTCGAACCCTATTGAAAATGGGTTACATTAGACCGTCCGTCCGTCCGTGCGTGCGTTAGACTTTTTCTTCTTTGCGCGATAAACTCCACAGTTTTCATCCGATTCTTTTCAAACTTGTTCAGTGTCTTTATATTAATAAGGACTCAAACCCTATTGAAAATGGGTTACATCAGAGTAAAAAGTCCAGAATTATCGCCCCTTGAATTTGTATTGGTCCGAGGCATTTAAGTAGGTTGTTTAATTGGTTGCAATTATAAATTTAAAATTAAATAAAATATAAGCCATCTGATAATTCATTTGGCAAGGATGAAAGGATTTGTGTTTTCAGTATTCCCTTGCATGATGACTTTCCATTCCATTGACATTCCAGCCAGTAGAGCGATTCAGGCCCTCATGGGCCTCTTGTTGTTATTTTCAACGCAGTAACAACGAACCTGTAAGTTGCGACCACACATTTGGATTGGTCCTAATCATTCGCCTAAATTCTTGGCGGCACAGTTCTAGCCTCGTCAGTGGCACCGGTCCGAGTCTTTGTCTGCCTCTCGACCATCTCAAGATATTCGTCTCCCTCTACATCCCGGCACAGCTTCACATCACCCCATCTAATTTTTCAAAAAGGTGAATCTTTTTGTTCAAGTTCACAGCAGTGATTTTTGGCCTATAAGAACAGCCTCTTACAGGCTGTTTCCCAATGGCAAAAAGTAACTATTTTTCCAAAAATCTGACCAAAATTTCCCGCAAATCTATTATCTGACCAAAATTTCACAAAATGATGCCAAACTTTTCACAAAAACTCAAACATTGGTTTATTGATTTTATTATACAGCGATATAATTCCCTAGCACTTAATACTATAAATTAAACATGCAATCAAACATGCTCTTATAAACAATTGGAATATTGTTATTTATAATTAATAATATTTATTTTTTTCCCCAATTTCAAATTCATGGTTTATCACGCTATTTTTCCCAATACAAAAGGCACAGGTTGTAGAATATAAAGCCAAAAAATTCACTAGCAGGGCTTTTTTTCCCATCTTTGTGAAGCGGTCTTGGCCCACTCATTCTGTGCAAAAAATGAGTCCTGACCTGTTCGAAATTATGAATAAATGAGTCGCTAAGTGTTCAAAATTGTGAAAAAATGAGTCACAAACTTTTTTAAGTTGTGAAAATTTGACTCGCAAACTTCTTAAAATTGTGAAAATATTAGTTGCAAACTTCTCAAATTTGTGCCATTCTCAGCGAAGGAAAAAAAAAACTTGACTGGAGAGTAGTTTTTTATATTATATGTTTTATAATTCATTCCATATAGATCTAAATTAAAATAAAATTGTTTAATAATATATTGTTGATATTTTATTACTCAAGCAGTTGTGGAATTGCCGTTTGATTTTGTTTTTCTTAAGGCTTTTTTTTTTATTTTCAGATTGACCACCAGTGGAAACAACAATGTTCTGTTCAGTTAAAGTAGTGTCGACAGAACACATTTTTATAGACAATTTCAATTTCAGACACTTAAACATGCAATTTTCATGTGTTATTAAGCATATTTCGCATTCATATCTATAAGAAAGACAAAATGAAAGAAATAATTGGCATTTGTCAAATATTAGTAATTACTTTTGATGTTATCTTATTCAAGATCAGTATGCATAGTGAATATTTTTCATTTCAACAAGTTCGAAATTGTATTTTTTTACCGTAAATTGTAGTGTTCTTCAACACTCCTCATGCCGAAATTTTTTGTGAATCTGAACCAAAGTGTATTGATGATGGCCTGTGGACTGCCATTCCCTAGTTGCCCTTCATTATTGAGCTTTTCAATTTCATGCTGCTCTATTGGTTGGACCGCATTCGCCTTGTTTCCTTTGCCTTCTTTTTTTAACTTTTTTCATTTTGGACTGAAAGAAGTTTAAAAAAATCAATTAACATTCAATCATTTTCAAGGATGTCAAAATTATTCTGGATAGTTTTGTGTTCTCAATTGAGTTTATATAGAGGATATTTGTTGGATTCGGTGGTATATCTATTTTATTTCACGAGTGATCATAGAAAATGATATTTTCGCGAGTGGCGCAGCAATATATGTTTTCTATGATCACGAGTGAATTAAAATCGGTATTCCACCGATTTATTTTCTGCTTTTTTTTCACCGTTTATTTATATTGTAAGAGTTTTACTGGAGAAATTCGCTGAAATAATTACGTAAAAAAAAAGACATCATTTAACAGTGAAACGGTGAAAAATATCGATATTTTTCACTGTTTTTTTCACTGTTTGAAACAGTGAAATATCAGTTTTATTTCCCTGATATTTATCTATAAACCAACGAAAAGCATATACTCAACATTGTAATTGTCAGTTTTACAAACACACTGTCTTAAAAAAAAATAGTTTATGTTAAAAAAAATACATTTTTAATGAAGCTTATTATTTTGCATTTATCATACCTAGTAACTTACCGCAAGAGTTTCCCTGAATCTTGGAAATCCTTGGCGCTCACTTTTGGCGATGGTGTATGGATAGTGATTTATTATTTTAATAAATTATTTGTGTTTTCTTGAAATAAATGCTTCGTTATTACTGTTTTTAATAAAATATGAATCGCGACGTTTGTTTACATTTTAGCGATGTAAGCGACATTCCACGGCTAAAAAAAAGTAGTTCTCAGAGTGGGCGTGACTAAACTAACATAGAACGTTGTAGCGTGAAAAAGCGTTATCGGATGGGGTATCCGATAACACTTTAAAATATCATGTCAGCGTATCCTATGTAAAAGTGCACTAGTGGCATTATTTATGATATGTGCATGCTTTCATTATTGCGTTTCAACGACTTAATAAGAAGATTGAACTCAGTCAGTCATGCGAACAGGGACCGACTTAGTATTTTTTAGCAAAACTCACGTTGTAAGAACATAGGAATTGTTGAAACGAGAAAGGTATGTATTGGTAATATAATACATGCTATTAAACGCAATATTCGTGCGCTTCAATGCTTTTTAAACTGCGTGCATTAAGATTTATGGATTATTTCATAACCATGAGATAGTTATCTCGCTCCTATGTATAAGCTATGTGTTTCTTAATACTTGCAAGGCGTTCACACGAGTAAGCTATGTCTTACCTCGAAATGGAAGCACATTCCCACGACTTATAAAGTCGTTCCATTAGCACCTGTCACATAAGTGCTACTCTACGAACATGGTATATGAAAGGAATATGCGTCAATTCAAAGCCGATTGCAACCCGATTGAAATGTATAGTTACAACAAGACGGCAGTGATGGCTCTTATGCGCTCATCTGAGTTCGCGGACACCTAAAGTTGAATACCCGATAGAAAATACAAACATAAAAAGAGAACAGTATGATATCCTATATAAGCAAAACATGCCGTTTTTGTCTGAAAACTCCGCTTATGTCAAACAAAAGCTTCTTGTGGCCAAATTTGACTTTTGACCTCTAAGAATAACATCGACCTTTTAGGTAATGAGACTGGTGATTCAGGCGACACTCAGTCTCAGTCAGTTATTTGAGGAACGTTTTCTTTAAATTGAATAATGAATGTTCCATATATAAACCTCGAGAAGCTGTTATAGCAATATTTGGCATTTGACATCCAAGTTTGACCTTGATCTGGTAATTAGGGATACTTCATCTAAAAATATTGTAGCGCGAGCCGCCGACTTCCTGAGGCCGCCACCGAGCGCTGTGTGCGCGACCTCAAACACACAATGTGCCTTCCGAAGTCCTCGGAAGGCTAACTATTTCATTGAGTACAATATACAGCGTAATTAATAATTTTCCTTAGGCTGCCTGCCTTTTGATTATGAACTTAAAATAATCAAGTCGCTTTAGATATATACAATGCGACTAAAGAGGGGACCGATGCCTTCAACGAAGCTTCCACTATCTATTACTCCCAGCTTCCGCGAAGCCACTGGCACTTCGTCACCCCGAGGCCTTAGGTGAAGCTACCGCCACTGCCTTGTACGACGTCCGTATACTCCAACCCTCTGAAGACCCTCTAACCATACAACAGGAACTATGAAGCCCGGACAGCACCGTTTGAAGTCAACGTATTTTCCCAAATGCTTCAGAGCACTGTTCTGCAGAGTACCGTCCCTTTTCTTCAGATGTTGACCAGCTCGCATCCGCAGGAGAACTGACTGACTTGCCGATCTGCAAGCCTTATTTTATATTGGCGAAAACCTAGCAAACGGAAATGCACGATCCGGAAACTACCGACGTTTCCGAATTCTCTCCGTACTCTACGGAGATTGCCGATCATGCATTTCTCCTTAACTTACATAGAAACTAGTCAAATATATATGGAGGAATTTACTAGAAACATTCCTTAAGTATCAAATACTCTTGAAATGCTTAATACATTATTTTTAGCCATACAATTAACTTACTTTATGAAGAACAAGTTACAATTTCATATTGTTTACCTGGCAAATGTAAAACTAAGGGAGGTAATTATACTGCAACAGTGAAGATACGCAAAGCATATATTTCGACTACGAATCCTTTCGTCATTTTATCACGATGAATGACATATTTACAGCCCGAAAAAGGACGTTTTATGGTCAAATGTTATCTGTGAACTCTAAAGTGTGAGCTTGACCTTTTAGGTAGGAATACAAGTTTTTTCACATGACGTGTCGTCTCATAATGGTCTGAGCATTGAGTTATTTTAAATTCCATCCTTATATGGCAAAGTTATGGCGGAGGAGACAGGAATGTTTAAGTTGCTTTAAGACCAAATTTGACATCTATGTGTGACCTTGACCTTTGAGCTAGTGAGACGGTTATTACACACAACACGTCGTCTTATGACAGTTTACTTGTGTCCCAAGTTTTTTTCAAAATACCTCGATATAGGGCAACGTTATGGTTGAGACCAGATTTTTTTCCCGCCGATATATGGCAAACTTTGACCTTTAACCCTTAAGTCGTACCTTGACCTTTGATACGGTGTGACGGGTGCTACACGCGACACTTCATCTTAAGATTGTGAAACATTATGTAATTTCAAAATCCATCAACATATAACTGGAGACAGGAAGTTTCAAACATACGTTCATATGGACAACTCGACTCCTTCCTCGACAGAGGGCATAAAAACAATCGAACCTCGAATAAAATGACACACAAATTATTTCGACAAAGATAGAATACATATTGTTAATTCTTTTTCTTTAAATTTTACGCGAATGATCCGGCAGTACTGTGGAGATACGTTTCATCTAAAGGTCACGTAGCACACGAAGTATTTTTGTACGAGCTATTAAATCGTTATTGTTTTTTATTTTAATATATAATAAATAAATACGAAATTTGTAAAAATGTTCAATAAACTTCATGATTTGTTTGTTAGCGGCTTTACCTTTTCAAGATCGCATTTTGCAGGATATCAGTGTTTGCCAGACAAGTGTAGGTATGTTGAATTCTCCACAGTAAATGTATAAACTAAAACTTCATAAACCCTAGACATCTATATTGGGATCTTGATTTCATGAAAAAATTCGTATTTATAGTAATGTGTTGATTTTTCTTACATGTTATGTATTAACATATGTATGTTATTGATGACATCTATCTTCAATAAACTTACAATCTAACACATAACAGAATAACACATCAAACTGAATAACACATCAAACTGTCAAGCTCTTGCACATTTTTATCAAAATAATTGACACTTACAAAGTTACAATGTCATGTGTTAATCACAATATTGAATAAACAGTTTAACATTTATTTAAATTGGTTTAATTGAAAACGACTATCATTTTTTTTATATAAATACATGTTTAAATTAACTATACCAAACATGTTGAAGTTTTGAACGCACAAAAATACATCAGTTAACATATAGTGATGATTCGAAGAATTGTTCTTGTATACCCTAGATTTAACAAGGTTACCGCAGCGAGCTTGGAGCTAAAACAATGGACATTTCAAAGTTTATAAAAATACATGCAAACACTAAATATGTTTTATCTGTTTTAAATCATAATGAAATAAGGTTCCAAAGTATAAACAACTGTCCACAAAAGGTCTATTACATGCCGCTCAAAACATGGAAACCCTAGCAAACCCGCCCGCATGACGTGCAGCGTCTCTCTGTCATGAACATGCAGCAAATCACACCGATGGGAAAGAACAAGATGGCGAGGACAATGCCGATAGCGGTGTAATCCGTCTTCGTGAATCCGTGCTGAAATAGAAGACGAAGATCGTGTAACTTAAGGTCATGTTGATGTAGTCTTGCTAGGTGAAACCTCTGATGGAAACGGAAAACACGGTTATTGCAATTTAACTCCCTGTCATTGTGGTGTTACTGTAGTCTTGCTTGGTGCAGGAAACGGGAAACAACCTATACTTTTGGTGCATTGCGGAGTAGCTTAGTGAAGCTTTGTGAAAACTGAAGACAAGCGGATACAAAAACATTGCTGTGTTGTCCTTCTAGTTAAAGCCGTATGGAAAACGGAAACTAATACCATTTGAAGGTAACTTGGGGTCATTGGGAAGTAGTCCTGCTTGATGAACTCTGTATTATTCTTATATATTTTTTCTTGGTAAAGCCTTGTTTAAAGTCAAGCTATGCAATATCAATATGGCGGTGTTAAATTCGAGGCACGGACTTATACATTTTTTGGTAAAACATTATAAAAAGGTAAGTGCATGCTGTAAAACATTAACAAGGAAAACAGCAATGGCGTGTTTTGAGAAAGCTGGGCAAAATGCATCATTTAAACGAAAAATTCCATAAAAGCGGAAATTGTCGTCCCTGATTAGCCTGTGCGGACTGCACAAGCTAATCTGGGATGACAATTTACGCACAAGCATTATGCCCAGTTTTCTCAGAACACGACACATGTTTCTTGGGTAACATGGTGAACTAATTAGCGTTATGCAATAACAAGTTAGGTCGTGTTAACAAATTGCACTGATCTGTATTAAAGACAAATTATCGACATCATCGTTTCTAACAAAGTAAAATATACACGTTGTGAAAGCTAATTCTGTGCTGCGTTAAAACAATAAATCATTAACAGAGTATGTATTAACAATAAATCATTAACAGATTAAGGACATTACTTCCTTAATGGTGCGCCAATGTTTCCGGCGATAACGAATGTTTTGTGTTTTGCAAATCACATGTCTTATGAAATCACACATGTTATCATACAATACGACGCGGAGTACCGCAGAGGATTGCACTGTTATCTGAACGTTATTGAACTGCTTGTATCGGGGATATCAACGATGTATCAACGATCAACTTTAAAATGCCGCGTGGCGCACTTAAATGTATATCTCTTCAAACGAGCACAACTTTATCTGAAATAAATGGCTGACTACTCTATCAGAAATATATCTTAAATCAATGTTTATATGATAACTGATAACGATAAATCCGTCATAAACGTGTGTAATGAAATATAATACGATACCGTTATGCAAAAAACATAATGTAACGGATATGAACAAGCATAAGGCATTGAACATTAAAACAAATAAAGCGCGGATCTGCAGTGCATACTCAATTTGTCTGCACATTATCAAAATTGAACACACACACTCTTAAGAGAAAAAACAATACAATTTGGATATAATACGTTGATTTTCTTAAAATGAGCAAGAAATGACTTTCAAAAAGGTATTCGGAGTAAATCCTGATTTTGAAAATAAATGTTGAACATTTAGGTTTCTAAACAATTATATTAAATACACGGTTTTATTATTGTTGTTGTTGTTGTTTTCACTTTATGTTCACTTCATGATTTTTTTTCTTCAGTTTACACAGTTTATAAAACAAAACATAGCACATATCACAAAGCCTGGGCACTTTTATATATGCTGGTATTTGCAGAATACAAGACACACAATGCATTATCTTACCAGACAATACGGACAGTTGCAGAATACAAGACACACAATGTATAATCTTACCAGGCAATACGGACAGTTGCAGAATACAAGACACACAATGTATAATCTTACCAGACAATACGGACAGTTTCCAGTTGCCGTCTGTTGTCCGCCCACCACCACGACGGTGCTGCTTTGTTGTGCCATCTGTTGTGCCTGTGGCTGCGGCATGTAGCCCGGGTATCCCTGAGGGGGTGGTGGATAGCCTTGCTGTCCGGGATGACCGTAGCCGGGATTTGGCGGGTACCCCTGTCCCACGGGCGGGTAGGCGTTGGGTGGGGCATAGCCCGGAGGTGGGTCAGATTTGGGTGGCAGTTGCACTGGGTTGAGTATAAAATTCATAATTATAAAATAGTCTGCCTCTTTAAGTATAGTTTAGACACTTGAAATGTGATCCCGCTTCGACCTGTTGTTATCCAGAGTGTTCACTCCTTATGCGATAACCTCATGAGCTGTGTCAAATATATATATTCGGCTAGAAAAACTTTTCCTTACAGGTTTTCGTTGCGACAGACAATAACTTGCATATTTTATGCATATTAATTAGCACATTTCTATTATAAGTCAAGCTGTACAAGGATGTAATTCTTTTCTCTCAAACAACAACATTATTCAGCCAAAATTGTAACTTTTAACAAAAAGGCTTCACAAGCTATACATTGGAACAATACGACAACCGTTGTGGAAATGATATGTGGTGGCTAAATCTGCGACACTGCTCTTCTATGTCTCGCGTTTGTGGTTTTGTCATATTTGAATCTGCATCACCGTTGACTAAGAGTGTTGTTTTTCACTTCTGTGAGAAGGGACCTGTAGCCTTAAATTTAAGCGCATCAAGTTGCTTTTGGCTTTGGGGGGATTGAACGCGTTTGTTTCCACCATACTCGGAAAGTTTACTTTAAATGATAAGTATGTATCGTTGACTAGCTTATGAATTTAATTTAATCTTTACAAACTTTATAAGGCATATGTCTCTGATGCGTAAGCATCTTTAAAATCTACAAATAATTTCTCAAAGTCATTCTCCTGGCTTTTATCACTATTCCCGAAAAAACATTAATGAAATCTTATAAAATGTTGATTAGAATAGCACAAAAAATTAGATAACATAGGGTATAACGTCCAAGCGTCATTGATACGTTGCCAAACTTTTCAATTAAAAATTAAACTTTGGAGAGTTAAAGTCAACTTAAAGGGTATAATTTCCTATAATCCTAATGCAAC
Source organism: Dreissena rostriformis (assembly GCA_007657795.1). Taxonomy (NCBI): domain Eukaryota; kingdom Metazoa; phylum Mollusca; class Bivalvia; order Myida; family Dreissenidae; genus Dreissena; species Dreissena rostriformis. The sequence goes on from VMBQ01005202.1 coordinate 70,528, forward strand.
TATTTTTTGGTTTTTAAATTGTCTGTATTTATATAAAATATGATCAAATGCTTTGTGTGTATATTAATTAAAATTGTTCATGGTGTTAAGCATATTACGCCATTTTGGATATAAGAAATTTATTGTTTAAATATGCTTTACTATCTGTTTGTAATGATACATTTATCATAATGTAATACCTCCTGAAAATTAGGAATTAACAATTAGTGTTTATATTAAACTTACAAAACACAGCGAAATCGATACGTTAATATAATTATTAAATGGAGAATCGCAAGAATAATTAATAAATTTAGATTGTTCACAAACCATTGTCATAGACTTATGTGATATAAATTAGACGGTTTTCAAATTTCCATGCGCTGTTCCTTAGATAAATCGCTCATGCAGACAATCAGATAAGGCCAGGTACGTGTTAATTAAGTGCACACAATTAAAACATATTTTCGGGAATATAATTCACGCACTTTCTGTACACATTGCCATTATAAACGTCAAATGTGCGTGACTGAAGTTCATTATAAGTTTTGTTTAGAAAATGTTTAAAGCCCCATCAACACGCAAAATCAACGAATGTTTCGTAAAATATTTCGTAACATAAAGTGAACCCATACAAAAACAGTGTTCCTTAAATCAATGGCCAAACTGTCAACGCTAAATGTGGTCTAGTAACATAGATTTAACAAGAAACAAATTGCTTGTTTTCTACTTTTTTTTAAGGATAATATATTCATCACATGTTTATGTACCATTTTAGTGTACGTGTGTCGTATAAATAGATATCGTTGCGGGAAATAAAAATGGAATATATTGTGCCACAAAAAAACACGAAAACTAAAATG
>VMBQ01005203.1:0-35072 GCA_007657795.1 Dreissena rostriformis
CCTAATTGAATGTTTCTATTTTGTAGTGTTGCTAGACGGCTCTCAGTTCCAACTTGTTGTCAGGTTTTACAACACATTAACAACAAACTAGTTTCAATCACTTAAACATATGAATAGTAAATCACGTTGGGCAACAAAATGTGACATATATTGATAGAAGACCGGTGAATATCTAATACACTTGCATATCCATAATCCAGATAATCAAAAAAAAAAATCCTTAAATATGTTATCTTACTTTAAATAACATATTTATTTTGTATCATAACAAATATGAATAGGTAAACATATGTTTCTTACCATACATGTAAAGAGTAATGCATTTCACTACAGCTTCATCATGTTTATATTGGTATGTTCCCGCCTGTCCTGTTTGCAGTGGATTCAACTGAATGTTCAGAAAACCCGCTCGTATGTCACCTCCTGGCGCCAAAGAACAGTTGGTGTAAACTGGTGATATAAGGAAACGTCCTTTGATGTAGTAGCGCACGATGAATAAAGTGTCATTATTTGGAGACAAGAGACTGACTGTTTCAAAGTCAAATATTTCAGCTGTATAGTGGAATACTGGCGATGATCCCAGCCATCCAAAAGCTGTGTCAGTTGTTAGGCACGCAATAGTTACATCTAAAATGAATGTTTCAATTTTCATTTTCTTTCATTTTGCAAAAATGAATTATTCAGATTTGAAAGTATAATAATCTAATCCTCGTTTCTTGACTATACTTTCGTTTACAAAATGTGTAAGTCCTATACCTAATCAGCAAAATAATTAGCATATTTAAATGTTAATAGTACACTTTAAAAATAGTAGCCTTTAATAAAATAGAAGTCTAATTACATTTCATAACATGTGTTGTATGAAGAAAGACATTTCGACTCACCTACATGTTGTTTCACGAACAGCAAACAACGACATATTTTTACTTAAGATAATGACACTATGGCGATTACAAATATTTAGAATACATTAATGAGTAAATCGTATTTAATAACGGTTAACACATGTTCGATATTATTTTAATAGAAACCCGTCGTCAGAATGACATATCGCAAGATAATACATACCGATCATAAGAAGCATATTCCATCTATTTCAAGTTTTACAATGCAAACAGGAAATACGGCTTGAAACCATTCAAAAATTAAAATATGCAACAATTAACCAGGCGTTTACACAAAAATAAACGACAAATTTAAAATACTAAACATGCCAAATACAACATTGTAAAATCTAACCTTTTTTCAAAATGATAATAAGAAGAATCCATTTCTCTAAATACATTTTAAACATCTAGGCACTTGCTTTCGTTCAGTTTGATCATAACCGTAGTTACAAAGCCAGTTAGGTTATGCACTGAGAAGTTTATAAATAAAGTCGGTAAGTATGTACCAATGAAACAAATGTTTGAATAAGGAAGTTAATTTTCAGGGGTAAACAGTAGGGCGTTCAGTTACAGCGAACGTTCGCGAACCGAAGCGAACTTTCGCGAACGTGCGCTATTGAACGCTCGGTTCGCCGCGAACGTTCGCGAACCGAAGCGACCCGTCTCGGGAGGAAATTCGCTATAGACCATTAGTGCGTTCAGTTACAGCGAACGTTCGCCAATGATCGTTCGTTTCNAAGCGATTTCAAGGGTCCGCCGATGTTCTATTTACAAATTAAGCCTGAGATACTTTTATCCAAAAGTGTTATGTCCTATGTTATACCATACCATATCATGTTTTTTTAGACATACATTAAATGATAAATCCCGACATAATTCTAGAATATAAATCTTACAGGAAAATCACATGATTTAAAATCGAATATGAATGGTATCATATCCGAGTTTATCACGCCATATTTTGCACTATAATATTGCCTGAAACCACTCTAAAATGCACGTACAGTTTCGAAAGGATAAACAAAATCAGGGGGAGCATGCCCCCGGACCCCCCTAGCATGCCGTTTGCGTACACTGAAAATCGGCCTAGCTACGCCCCTGGGTTTGAAAAATGAATTGTGTGATAATTAAATCCTAATAAAATCAGCTGTATGGGCAACAAATTCCCTGCATGTAATGCACCTATAATTAGAATATGCAACTGAATGTTACGTTTATAATTTTGTGTCTATTATAGGCTGGTAATATACTGATTGAATATGTAGACTTTACTAAAAAAATATCATATTTCAATTATCGATATGTCTCTTGTGTCAATTTAAATGAAAGTGTGTTGCCAATAATCCAGTCTGTTTGAATACATTTATTCTGCATTTTTTGCTTGTTTTCATATTCAGTCATTGTCCGTATTGAGCCTAATTGAATGTTTCTATTTTGTAGTGTTGCTAGACGGCTCTCAGTTCCAACTTGTTTTCAGCTTTTACAACACAGTAACGACAAACTGGTTTCAATCACTTAAAAATATGAATAGTAAATCACGTTGGGCAACAAAATGTGACATATATTAATAGAAGACCGGAAAATATCTAATACACTTGCATATCGATAATCCAAATAATCAAACAAAAATCCTTAAATATGTTATCTTACTTTAAATAACATTTTTATTTTGTATCATTACAAATATGAATAGGTAAACATATGTTCTCACCATACATGTGAAGAGTAATGCATTTCACTACAGCTGTTCCATGTTTATATTGGTATGTTCCCGCCTGTCCTGTTTGCAGTGGATTCAACTGAATGTTCAGAAAACCCGCTCGTATGTCACCTCCTGGCGCCAAAGAACAGTTGGTGTAAACTGGTGACCTAAAAACCGCTCCAAAGATGTAGTATTCCACGATGAATAAAGTGCCATTATTCGGGGACAAGAGACTGACTGGTCCAGGTCCATATATCTCAGTTGTACGTGTATATTGGAATACTGGCGATGAACCTAGCCATCCGAATGCTGTTTCAGTTGTTAGACACGCAATAGTTACATCTAAAATGAATGTTTCAATATTAATTTTAGTTTGATTGTGTGAGGATAATAAATTGTTCATATTTAAACATAATAATCTAGTCCTCGTTTCTTGACTATACTTTCGTTTACAAAATGTGTAAGTCCTATACCTAATCAGCAAAAAATTAGCATATTTAAATGTTAATAGTACAGTTTAAAACATAGTAGCCTTTAATAAAAAAAGAAGTCTAATTACATTTCATAAAATTTGTTGTATGAAGAAAGACATTTCGACTCACCTTCATGTTGTTTCACGAACAGCAAACAACGACATATTTTTACTTAAGATAATGACACTATGACGATTACAAATATTTAGAATACATTAATGAATAAATCAGATTTAATAACGGTTAACACATGTTCGATATTATTGTAATAGAAACCCGTCGTCAGAATGACATATCGCAAGATAATACATACCGATCATAAGAAGCATATTCCACCTATTTCAAGTTTTACAATGCAAACAGGAAATACGGCTTGAAACCATTTAAAACTTAAAATAAGCAACAATTAACTAGGCGTTTACACAAAAATAAACGACAATTCTAAAATACTAAACATGCCAAATACAACATTGTAAAACCTAACCTTTTGTCAAAATGATAATAAGAAGAATCCATTTCTCTAAATACATTTTAAACATCTAGGCACTTGCTTTCGTTCAGTTTGATTATTACCGTATTTACAAAGCCAGTTAGGTTATGCACTGAGAAGTTTATATATAAAGTCGGTAAGTATGTACCAATGAAAAACATGTTTGAAGAAGGAAGTTAATTTTCAAGGGAAAACATGTTTAGTGTTTAAAATGTATATAAATGTATTATCTTTATAATTAATCACTCAAAACACGATTAAAATGGTCAACGGCAAAACTTTGAGAAACCGAAATTTCGCAAACTTAAGTACCATTTGTATGGATGTAATAACTATTGAACATAAAGTAGAGGATAAAATGCATCTTTGTGTGGTGACATAGAACTGCATATAAAACTATGTAAGTTAAGCGAAAAAGATCATGTTTACTAATAAGTTGTTAACTTAAAAAACGGGTGCAAGTTTGGGGCACTAGCAGGCCAGAATTTGGTTCAGCAGATTAATAAATGACATATTTTTTATAACATTGAGTCATATATTACCTTTGTGATAATGTACTGTATGAAATTCCCCTCATAATTGGTACTGTCCACAGCCGTCTTGACCATAATATGTTATCATAATCTATAAATCGGTGGTGGACACATGATTCCTTCTAACGCTGTCTATATATTATATTGATAATATTAGAATCTATCTCTTTTTTATTCTTGTTGGAAAAAAAACAAAACTTGACGCGATGTTAAATTCAATAGAGTTGTTAAATAATACAGATCGTACAACGGGTGCACTTATTTGAAGCTATATGTTTGTTAAATACAGTATGTTGCATTCCTCGAATGTAACTTGTTTTGCAATAGGCAGAGTGCATCCTTGAACGTTCGGATTAATTCCCTTAAATTGGCATAACAGGTTTAAGTCGCTTGTAATGCTGGTAACATTATGTCGAAACGAATTCTTTGGAAACAGTACGTGAATAAACGAAGAGTGTTACATGATGTTTGAAATGAAACGGTGTCAAAAGTTTGATAATACAAATTTAATACCAAAGCAGTCCTTCCCATCCAAACCAAGCAATCTTTCCTGACACAACTAAGCAGCCTTCCGTCACCTAACCAATCTGCCTGCCTGACTCAACTCAACCATGAAGCCTGCCTCCACCCAACCAAGATGCATGTCCTGGGCCTATCCAGCAGTGTGAGCTCACACAAACGAGCAATAAGGCTACCCTAGCCAGACCAAGAAGCCTGCTCCACACAACCAATCAAGCAGTCTGCCTCTAACCAACCAAGCTTCGTGACCCGGCCTTATACTGCAGACTGACCTCACACAACCCAGCAGGTTGTACTCACACAACCAGACAGCCTGTCCCAGCCCAAGCAAGCAGCCTGTCTCAGCAAAACCAAACAGAATGCAGCCATCAAACCAAGCAGTCTGTCGTCATACAAAAAAAAGAAATATGTCCGAGCCTAAACATGTAGCATGCCCTCACACATTCAAGCAGCCTGGCCTAGCGCAACCAATCAACCTATTCCACCTAACCAAGCATCCTGCTGCTGTTGCTGCTACTGCTATTACTACTGCTACTCGTTAATCGTTCTTTTTTCAGAGAGCATATTGTAAACGGGATTACACTATATTTAAATTTTCAAACATTGATTTTCTTTATATTAAAATTTAAACGAAATACGAATGAGGAAATACGTTTCTTGTTTCTTGTTTTTTGAGTATATTGGTTTGGTTTTCCGTATTTTGTGTTTGTTTGGGCGATTTGAAAACCGGAATACGATGTATTATGCTTTGATTTTCGTGTGTCGTTTAATCGTATGAAAAACGAAAACAAAATGAAGATATACACACGGACCTTGAAGTGCCAAGTTTCAGAAAAAATAAAAACAAATTGTTCTGATAAAAATAGTGTCAATTTATATCGAGAATACATAGAAAAGATAAGTCTGGACACATTAAATGTACAGCTATCATTATATAAAGTATCCTTGAATCCATTCGATACATTAAGAGTAATGCTACACACAAGAAAATTCCGCTGCCGCACTAGGAAAGTAACCTTAGGAAAACAAGTCTGTATATCAATGTCTTTCTAGCTATTTGTGTAGTCGTTTCCTCTCGCCCCGCCAATTTTTAGTGAAACAAATACAAAAAGTGTTCATGTTGTTTTTATTTGTTTTGCCAATGCGCCTGTTTCGAGCGATAGGCGTACAAAGTCGGGAGACCGAAAAGAATAGACTATGTTGTGTTTTGTTGTCTTTGTGGACAACATTACTATGAGTGCATATTAGTGCACTTACACCGTTATCGTTGGGTGTTGTATTTTGAAGCAAACGGTGTCGTAGTTAATTATTTATGTCAACAATAAAAGGTCCGTGCTGTTTTTCGTTTAGTTTACAGTTAAACTTTACACTCTAGTTTAAGGAAAAAAGGCTTTACACTATTTAACTCTAAATAGTTAATTGAAGTACATTATTTCGGCTGTGAGATGATGTATCATTTATATATTTGGTAAATAATAACAGTGCATACAAATAATGAGAGTTGAAATAAGTTACAAATCACTTAATAATAAAAATGAAATTAAAAAAATGGATTATAAGGACAGGCCTTTTTCTGTCTATTTGGGGAAAAAGTACCTAGCAAAATGGGGATTTTTCGAGTCGTGAAATCTTCCAAATGGGGAAGAATTTTCATTGACAAAAGCATTATTTGGGCAGGGGGTTTTACAGCCATTTTGGATAAAAATCATATAAATTATGGTTATATATTTTGTAGGTTGTTTAAAAAATAAAATTGAGCTATAGATTCTAATAATCATAAGTCATAAGACACTTCTTTCTAAAAAAAATAAAAAATATTCATAATTGGCATGGGGAATGGGTCCGACTATCGGACCCGTGAGATAGGCAGAAAAAGGCCTGAAGGAGAATAAATTAGATTTTTTAAATGAGATTTTTTTTTAAATACATAACACATGACTTATATATAGATATAGGCATACAACAAATGTTACAGATGCCAAGAGATTGCCAAAGTAAATCTTAATAAAAAGCATGAACAGCCAGCATCGTAAGCACCTGGCTGACTATATGGCTTCCAAGAAATCTCCCGGCCAGCAATCTAGCAAGAGTGCATCTAGCAGCAATGCCAAAAGTGCTGGGAAGTTCCGGTAACATATTTGTTGTAAGATTAAAGCAGTGTTTTTTTTCCTTCTTTGGACGGGTCCGGTACGGACCCCGTTCCAAATGACCTACTGACCCGTTCCCAAAATGAACCGGACCGTCCCAATTTCCGAAAAAATACAAAATATCCCAATCAAAATCAAGTTAACAATCCCCAAAAACGCCATCGGCTAATATCGCCTTTTTTAAAGAGATAAGCGAAATTCATTTTGTCTAATTTTTAAGTAAATCCATAAACAAACAATACCTGTAAACCAACCTCCCATTTAAATTCCAGCAAACACAATTTATTTCGTCACACTTGATAAAAATAAATACAACAATCCAATGAAGTCAAATCTAGTTTTTCACACATGGCATCCTGTAATGCTGTATGGAGCTAATGTATTAATGCTGTATCTGACAGTACTGCATGTTGCCGGTAACGTAGTATTGATCAATGCCTTTTGACCATTTGCCACCTGCTGAGCGTGTAAGAAGTTTACAGTTTTAACTCCTAGACATCGGGCCACCAAGATCAAAGGCCTTTGATGTCTACCGACAGCATTGACAGCTTGCAGTTTTTTGAGGGATTGGTTTAATTGATGTCATTGGGTAAGACTAAGGTGGTTGTCAAAGAAATGTGTATTAAAATAGTGCAGGTTTTTTTTACCTTATATTACAGACGCTGAATATCGGCGTCTTCACCCACCAAACAAGGCTGGTTTTTTCACCTTTCCGAACCAAAAAAATCCCCCTTTATTTTTTTTATTTTTTTTTTAAATAGAAAAATGTGTCTCATGATTATTATATCTCAATTCTATTTAAATTTAATCTTGTCAAACGTACTTAATAATGAAAAAAGCAATGAATATAGTGCAAACATGTACAAATGTAATAATGAGAGAGTAAGTAAAGCAATCCCCCAAAAAGTCAGCCATAGTCAATCCCAAATAAGATGGTCTATGAAGAAAATAACACTCGTTTTTTTTTTCTTTTAACCCATTTAGCAGTAAAAGTAAGACTCTTAACATTTTCCCCCATTAAGGAAAAAACACGCACAATTTTCCCCCCAAAGTGGAAAATCGCGCGTAAAATTTCCCCCACATACGGGCTAAAGGGCCCCATCCCCCACAACCCAAAAAAAAACCTGTAGTGTTATTAGTGTTTCTACTGGAATTTGATTATAGGGTAATAATAATGTTTTATTTAGAAGACAAAATTAATATTAAATGTATAATACCAAAATATAACCCCCCCCCCCAAATAAAAATATTTGTTTTTTCTTTAAATTGTGGGTTGGATGGGTAGTGTATGTAAAAACAATTTATATTAAGCGCTTTCATGTACACATGAATGCTGTAAGAGGGTTGTTTATTGTGTTGTTTTCTTTATACTTGATTGTTGATTTAATTTAAAATAAAGAGAATTGAATCAGCAGGATTCACAATGCACATCTTGTATTCAGCAATTTAAAAGGGTAAAATAATGCAAGTAATTATAACACAATCTGTGTTCCGATAGCATGTTGTTGCTTGTGCAAGACTGTGAATGAAAGTTTATGTTGCTTTCCTGTGTCATTTAAAGCTGACAAAAGTTAAACAAAGTCATTAAAATACCATTCTTCAATGTGTACAATTCACAACTTGATTTTTTTCCAATGGTAATTTTGCAATTTTTTTTTTCCAATTTGGTGATTTCAAGACGCGAAAAATTCCCAATGGCATGGGTACCGGACCCGTTCCCAATTGGGCGAAAAAAATCACTGATTGAAGGGCCTTGTTACTAGATTTTTAACCAGGTTTTCCGAAGGAAAAAACTGGTAAACCGTTATTAGATTGATGAATGTCGGCGGGCGGGCGGGCAGAACAATGCTTGCCCGGGCCATAAATATGTCGTTCATTGTGAGATTTTAAAATCATTTGGCACATTTGTTCACCATCATTGGATGGTGTGTCACGCCAAAGAATTATGTCGATATCTCCAAGGTCAAGGTCACACTTTGAGTTCAAAGGTCAAGCCATAAATGAGCTTGCCCGGGCCATAACTATGTCGCTCATTGTGAGATTTTAAAATCATGTGGCTCATTTGTTCACCATCATTTGACGGTGTGTCGCGCCAAAGAATAACGTCGATATCTCCAAGGTCAAGGTCACATTTTGAGAAAATAGATTGATTTTTATTGAATTTGACACAAGGGGGGTAACTAGAGACAATCAGTAACAATGCACATTTTGAGTTGTCTCCCTTATCAGACTTTTTTTTCAAATTGAAAACCTGGTTTTGTGACAATTTTGTCCCTTGTTGTATTTTCGACAATAGCAAGAAAATAAATATAAAAAAGGTGTCTGCCCTGGGGTTTAAATCCGGAAGGAAAGTCTAACAGGCTACCACTAAGCCATTCAGTCTTTTAAATTCGGATGGTTGTTTAAACAGTATGTCTGTAATGCTTATTTTTGCTTAATTATCAATGAAAGGAGTAAAATCAAATAACATTATTAAAGACATTTAAAATGAATCACAATTGCTACACAACAATTATATTGACCTTAATCTATGTTAGTGTATTTTGCTTTAAAAATGTTCATGTTTTTTCAGTGTTCTGCCAGATATATCCACTCTGAGTGTAGGGGCCAAGGCAAGGAAGTCTTCACCTATGAACAGCCGGTCTGCTCACTCCCAGGCCCAGCCCAGGGTCCTGACCAGAAAAACTGGAAAATCTGCAAAGGCTGGCATTCTTGAGTAATTACACACAAAATTTGTCCATTGAAAGTCAGAATTTTCTATCACCCTTTTTGCACATATGCTGTAAGGCACTATTGCATTTTGACGGATTAGTTTTGGTTATTGTAGTATACATTTTGATCTCTTTAGTCCTGTGTGTGTTGATTATGTTAGGCAGTCATACCTATCATCTAAGTTATGTAATTTAATTTATCATGTCAAGGAGGTCAATATGCTGCTGTTGTATTCAGACCATTACCACTTGCCCATGTTTGGTAGAAATTGCAAGAGTAAGTTTTGTTATTTTGGTTTTAATTTGCTTTGATATTTTTTTAAACATGGTATAATCCATCAGCTTTAGAGATGTTACACTGAAAAAAGGACTACATTAAAAACATGAATTGAAGAATTTATTGCAAATGTTTTTTTCTGTATATTACTTTCATAACTGTTTATTATGTCCCCCTTAAAAGAAGAGGGGGTATATTGTTTTGCACATGTCGGTCAGTCGGTCCGTCCGTCCACCAGATGGTTTCAGGTTGATAACTCAAGAACACTTAGGCCTAGGAAAATGAAACTTCATAGGTACATTGATCATGACTGGCAGATGACCCCCATTGATATTCAGGTCACTAGGTCAAAGGTCAAGGTCACAGTGACTAGAAATAGTAAAATGGTTTCTGGATGATAAATCAAGAACGCTTACGCCTAGGATCATGAAACTTCATAGGTACATTGATCATGACTTGTAGATGACCCCTATTGATTTTCAGGTCACTAGGTCTAAGGTCAAGGTCACAGTGACTCAAAAAAGAAAAATGTTTTCCGGATGATAACTCAAGAACGCTTATGCCTAGGATCATAAAACTTCATAGGTACATTGATCATGACTGGCCGATGACCCCTATTGATGTTCAGGTCACTAGGTCAAAGGTCAAGGTCACTTTGGCTTGACACAGTAAAATGGTTTCTGGATGATAACTCAAGAAAGCTAACGCCTAGGATCATCAAACTACATAGGTTCATTGATCATGACTGGAAGGTGACCCCTATTAATTCTCAGGTCACTAGGTCAAAGGTCAAGGTCACAGTGATTGAAACAGTAAAATGGTTTCCTGATGATAACTCAAGAATTATAAGGCCTAGGATCATGAAACTTGATAGGTACATTGATCATGACTTGCAGATGACCCCTATTGATTTTTCAGATCACTAGGTCAAAGGTCAAGGTCATGGTGACTTGACACAGTAAAATGGTTTCCGGATGATAACTCAAGAAGGCTTACGCGTAGGATCATGAAACTTCATAGGTACATTGATCATGACTTGCTGATTAACCCTATTGATTTTCAGGTCACTAGGTTAAAGGTCAAGGTCACGGTGACTCGAACCAGTAAAATGATCTCAGGATGATAACTCAAGAATGCTTAGGCCTAGCATCATGGCAGATGACCCCAAACGATTCTCAGGTCACTAGGTCAAAGGTCAAGGACAAAGTGACTCAAAACAGTAAAATTATTTCCGGATGATAACTAAAAAATGCTTACGCCTAGGATAATAGGATAATGAAACTTCATAGGTACATTGATCATGACTGGCAGATGACCCCTATTGATTTTCAGATCACTAAGTCAAAGGTCAAGGTCACAGTGACTGGAAACAGTAAAATGGTTTTCAGATGATAACTCAACAATGCTTACACCTAGAATCATGAAACTTCATAGGTACATTGATCATGACTGGCAGATGACCCCTATTGATTTTCAAGTCACTAGGTCAAAGGTCAAGTTCACAGTGACAAAAAATGTATTCACACAATGGCTCCACTTCAACTGACAGCCCATTTGGGGGGCATGCATGTTTTACAAACAGCCCTTGTTTGTATTGAGATTTGTTATGCCCCCTTCTTCGAAGAAAAGGGGGTAAATTTGTATATTGTTTTTGGCCTGTCTGTCTGTCATTGTGTGTGTCTGTCTCTCTGTGTGTCTGTCCCAAAACTTTAACCTAGGTTAAAGTTTGGTCATATCATAACTTTTGCAATATTGAAGATTGCAACTTGATATTTGGCATGCATGTGTATCTCATGGAGCTGCACATTTTGAGTGATGAAAGGTCAAGGTCATCCTTCAAGGTCAAAGGTCAAAAATTAAAAAAAATAATCAAAGAGGCGCAGTAGGGGACATTGTGTTTTTGACAAACACATCTCTTGTTTATAAATATATTCAGAACTGTTATTTAATTATTCAAATTTTTGTTTTGTATTCATAACTGTTGTTTTTTTATTGACAACTTTTTTTTTGTATTTGAAACAGTTTATTTTGTATTTCTAGCCTGCCCGATGAGTTGATGCTGACGATATTCAGTTATCTAGGCGCTATGGACCTGATCTCAGCCTCGCGGGTCTGTTCTCGCTGGAACCCTGTGGCTAACGACAAGTATGTGCCCACTAGACAGCTATTTTTTTTCCCTATTGGGAATTGTACTGGTACTTCACCAATTGGGAGAAACAAGCGTTGTAAAATATTGAGATTGGGAATTATGGGTCGTATTAATTGCATGGTACTCAATTGCACAAAAACATCTAAATATCCTTTTACATGCATTTTTGCTGAAATGTTCAGTTTCAGTGCTCATTTTATTTGTTCTATTTGTGCAGATAATGCGTTTTTGGAACAAAATTGACGCAACTTTTTTTACTTTTGGGATTTTTTTGGACAGCTATTGGGAATTTTTTAATTTTTCCTTGATTGAGAAAGTGCCTTTTAAGGGTACTTTATAAAGAATGTAAAACTTTGCTGCTATATATAGGTTTTTTAGAATGATTGCGTGATATTCTTATGTTAAGTGTTTGTGGCGTCCAGCTAGTTCTGTTTGTATTGCCAAGTCAGTCCGTTGTACTTGAGTTGGGTCACTGGCCCATTCCAGTCACCATGACAGTTCAACAGCCATCAGACAAAGCATGTAAACCTGCATAAAAAACCTAAGAAAAATCTCCAGAATACTGGCCCTAAAAGCCAATGAATATTCAAGTCTAGCATCAGTTTGTGGTAGATAAATGGCCAATAAATTGGACTTTGGGCCAGTAATAGTTATAGGATTACCACATCTTGTGGTCGGTGATGGTTTTGCAGAGACTTCCAGTCACATAACTTGGGTTTTGGTTGTTTTATAAGTTATAAGGCCTTTCTTGCCCTGCCTTTGATTCAAGTAGGAAAGTTGTCAGGTACTGGCTGGCAGAAGTGTCAAGCATTGTGCACTATGAAGGGCTGAGATGGGCTAAGCATGTTCAGGAAATATGTTAGAAGGTTAATTGACGGCTGTTATATGACTGATATACTTTAAAACACTGAAATTGTTTTATTAACCAACTATGCCAATGATATGAGCAGCATCATGCGAAAATGGGTCTTATGTCCTATGCGGTCAGTGTAGCTCCAGCAAAGCCTACGAATCCGTGCGGTCTGGTCAGAGAATATCTGGTCCGTTCATGCAACCACAAAACCTTGCATTACTTTATATCGGACAGGATACCTCCTGACCAGACTGTTCGGATGGTCTGGAGCTATGTTTGTCACATTTAGCATTAGACCCATTTTTGCATGACGCGACTCATATTTATAATTTCTACAAACATTCCATGCAATTTGTTTAAGTGTTCTGTGGGCCTCAGTCTATGAGACTTACGTTGACAAAGGAGAAGCCAATAAGGGCAAAGATGACTCAACAAACTACAAGAGGCAATGTCTAAAAAGGTTTGGATTTTTTTTTTCATGTTGGGAGAGACTGAAGATAAAGGCATCAAACCATAGTGTTTTATTTTTTCTGATGTTACTTAATTCAGGCCACTCAAAAAATGGAAAGGGAAAGTGTAGAAGCCTGAAAAAGATAATGGATTATATAACAGTATAAGTACTTCATCAACACAACTTACAACTAACTCAATCATAACATTTGTCCCTTTAGTAATTCATAAATCACATGGTACAAGAATGTGAAGAAATAATGTGCGCAAATAAATAAACATTTAATCAACTAAATTTTGTGTTTGAACTTTTGTTGTTGAAAAAAACAACATGATTATGAATGTGAATGTTTGTATCAAATTGAATGTAAATTTATTTAATACTTTGAAAAGGGAAAAATCTAAATAGCACTTATGTACCTTCCAGATACTAACAACTACAGTAACATTTAAAAACTGTTGAAAATTTTGTGACGAGGGGTCTAGATTTAACAAATGCATAATAGTGCACATAAGCCTTGCTTTAGGAAAACGGGGCTTTATGCGTGTGTGTAAAGTGTTGTCCCAGATTAGCCTGTGCAGTCTGCACAGGCAAATCAGGGACAACACCTTACGCCTAAACTAGGCTTTTGTTTAGAAGAGAATTCTTTTTACACAAAAAATTCCATAAAAGTGGAAAGTGATGACACTTTACGCACATGCATTGCGTGCAGTTTTCCCAGAATTGGGCTCATATAATACTGTATTTTGACATGCAAGCTGTCTCCAGAAGAGGAATCGCCAGTGTCAGAAACTTATAAAGAAGATTAACCCCTTCACTGGATTACCAAGAGATACGGAGAAAGCTCTAAGGTTGGCACATACCTTTTTTCTATAATTGCACTGAAAGTATTAAAGATTAAAGTACAGTCAAAACCCGATGGCTCAAACTCGCGAGGACCGACAACAATAGTTCGAGCCATCCGGAATTCGAGCCATCCGATTTCTTATATACTTTTGTTTTCTGACATAAGTCTGTAATACATTTGCATCTCCAGTTTAAGAGCATTCATACTGCCTAAACTCCGTACTACTTCGTACTACTTTCTGCGTTTGAATTAATAAGAATCAAATATATACTTAATATTGTTATTAACCAAGAACAGTTACACATTCAATCAAACAAATATCATATAGTAAATTATATCGGCATGTAGGACAAAAAACGCCAGATTTTATACAAAATGTCATCTTTTACTCAAATCAATAAACGATTGAGTCGATGACATGTTTGACACCGGTGTGACATTAATTATGGTTTGCCTTTAATCAAAAGATGCTAATCGATTACCAGGTAATAGTTTTATGCGACCCGAAGGGAGTTCGAGCCAACCTAACAAAAGAACGTGTGAAAACTGTGACCGGGAAAACAGTTTGAGCCATCCGATAATTTAATAAAGCGAGTTCGAGCCATTCAACAAAACTTTATATGAATATATAGCAATACAAAATTGGTGCTTCGAGGAGAGTTCGAGCCAACCAGAAATTCGAGCAAAGCTAGTTCGAGCCATCAGGTTTCGACTGTAAATTGCAAAAAATATTTTTCCTGAACTGTAATCTTATTGCATGTACTCATTGCAACTGGGCAAGTGCTGCTTAGCTATAACATATTTTTACTGCCTATTTTGATGTTTGTTTTTAAATATTAAGACATTCCACATAGTAAAACTGTATATTATC
Organism: Dreissena rostriformis; assembly: GCA_007657795.1. Taxonomy (NCBI): domain Eukaryota; kingdom Metazoa; phylum Mollusca; class Bivalvia; order Myida; family Dreissenidae; genus Dreissena; species Dreissena rostriformis. The sequence goes on from VMBQ01005203.1 coordinate 14,911, forward strand.
TCAAAATTCAACTGTTATGAAAAAAGTGTTCTTGTTATTTCTTGAATTCTGATAGGATATGCACATAAGGCTTAGTCTGATGACTCTTTCTGGCCTTCAAAAGACAACATATGAGCCTCGATCTGGGGAAAAAATTGGACTTAATGCATGTGCATAAAGAGTCATCCTGGATTAGTCTGTGCACTCCGCACAGGCTAATCAGGGACGACATTTTCCGCTATTATGGAATTTTTCTGTTAAAAGAAGTCTCTTAAAAACAAAAATCCAGTTAACCCGTTGCATGCTGGGAATTTGTCGTCTGCTAAAATGTTGTCTGCTAAATTTCTAAAATTAGCATTTTCTTTGATTTTTTTTCAAAGAATACTATCAGAATAGCAAACAGTTTGGATCCTGATGAGACGCCACGTTCTGTGGCGTCTCATCTGGATCCAAACTGTTTGCAAAGGCCTTCAAAATCGGGTTCCAGCGCTCAAAGGGTTAAGACAGAAAGTGTTGTCCCTGATTAGCCTGTGCGGACTGCGGATCTGGGATGACACTTCACACTCAAACATTAAACCCCATTCCCAGAGTGAGACTCATGTAGCCTGATTCACAAATATTTTCAGGGCTGCGGGCGTGACTTTCCAGCTGTGCTTCGTGGATAGATCTGACAAAGAGCACCTGCTGGAGGGCAGAGAAGTATTCTACCACCAGATGTCGTCCACTGTGCGCTGGTATGACCTTGAAATGCCAGCGCTGACCTCGCTAAAAGCACTTAACTTCTACTCTGTGAATCCTCTGTTCTTCACTGCTGAAGGAAAAGCGGTCTCAAATGGGTAAGTAAAATTGTTACTCGTTTTATGAAAAGTGGGCTAAATGTTGTGGGTAAATTGTTATCCCAGACTAGCCTGTGTAGTCTCCACGTGCTAATCTGGGACGACACTTTATGCACATACATTATGCCCCTTTTTCCCAGAATGTGGCTCAATTATAATCCACTATTAATCTGTGACAGATTCGTGTTTAGTAGAAACTTCATTGAAACAGAAAATATACAAACGGAAAGTGCTGTGCCAGGTCAGTTATCCGGGACAACAACGCACATTAATTAAGCTTGATCTTTCCATGACATGACTCATTCATATCATCGATGATCCGGCAAAATTCATTTTACGTCAATAAGAAATGAATACCTTTATATGCATGCTTTTATTGTATTTTTTATTCTATTGTAGACCAACCTCCAGGTCACTGTTACTGCATGTTGACCTGGCATGGACCAAGTGGCTACAGACCAACAAACCCGCGGGCTCTGATGGCATGGTCAACATCTTCAACCTGTCTGAAGGCTTGGCTATTGCTACATGGAAGGTATTGCTTATAATAGGCATAAGAATGTTACTAGTATTAAGGAAATTGTAGAGACAAAATAGAAAGGTGTTTCAACCGGGTCCCGCATTCACAACCCATTCATAGACCTAAGCATAAAGAATAAACTCAGAACAAAGAAAATGAAAATTAATCCAGCTTAAAAAACTTAATTACTTGTACTGTTTATACTGGAACACGTGTTTAGCTGTTGAGATTGTATTTTCCAATATGTAGATATTTTCATGCACAAGTAGGATTTTACATATGAGTCATGTCATTCAAATCGGGTCTTATACCATATGCAGCCAGCGCAACTGCAGCCTAGCCTGCCAACCCGCGCAGTCTGGTGAGGAGGTACCCTGTCTGCTTATGAGATCATGAAACCTTGCTTGACTTTATAGCAGAAAAACTAACTGTAGCTTCGTAATTTAATATTGTTCATTTAGGAAGATGGTGGTCTAGCTTTCATCTGCCTTGGTCTGCACTTTAATGTTCTGCTAGAACGATGTCTGCAGGGGTCTTCAGTCAGGTACAGTGCTGCATTCTTGTAAAAGCCCAGCAACTGCATGGTAAAATGAGCCTAGCAACTGCATGGTAAAATGAGCCTAGCAACTGCATGGTAAAATGAGCCGTGCATTAAGTGTTGTCCCCTACTAGCCGGTGCAGTTTGCACAGGCTAATCAGGGACAACACTAAACGTTTTTATGTAGTTTTATGTTTCAAGGAAGTCACTTCTAAACAAAAATCCAGTCAAGGCGGAAAGAGTCATCTCTGATTGGCCTGTGCTGACTGTACAAGCTAATCTGGGACGACACTTTACACACAAGCATGAAGCCCAAATGTCCCAGAGCGAGGCTCATATGAACTTTGCTTCTCAACCTCAGACTCAGTAAAACCTGCTTGTAAAGAAAGTCTTCAGACAATTTTGACATCTGTCAGATTCATGCTTGGCGCTCAAAACTTAAATCAAAGTACATAATTGTATTTGTTTATTTCTGCAGTAATTATATGATTTTTTGACTGAGTTGGATGGTATAAATAAACTATAACAGAAATTGTTTACAAGATTCGAACCATGCATCAACAAATTGTCATAGATCTACCTTATGTATTTGTCATTGAACACTAAGCAAGTTTTAAACTTTTATTCATTATGCAAAATATTTCTGTTTGCAGTTAGCTATTATGAATGTGATTTAATAACGTACTTTACTTTCAGTCCATTTGACGTCAACAGACATACTCTGATTACGGATGATGTAGACTCTGCCTATGGTGAGTGTTACAAATTACAGAATGCATGAGAATTTTCGTTACCTCTTACTTCTATAACTCTTCAGTGCGGGAACAGGATTTTGAAGGCCTTTGCAAACAGTTTGGATCCAGATGAGACACCACAGAATGTGGCGTCTCATCAGGATCCAAACTGTTTGCTATTCTGATAGTATTCTTTGAAAAAAAATCTAAGAAAATGCTAATTTTAGAAATTCAGCAGACGACATTTTAGCAGACAACAAATTTCCCAGCATGCAAAGGGTTAATCTCTTACTACGTTCATGACCAAACTTGACCCTGAGAATGAACTTTTTTTTAATAGTTTTTTATGTTAACTGGTTTGATTGTTTAATGGTATGCCACCAGTTTAAACTGTTAATTGTTGTAATATTGAAATATTGAATGTGCATCTATAAACCAACCACAGGTTCTACCCAGGAAACGGACGATAATTTTAAAAGTTCTTCATAATTTTTCATGAAACTTGAAACATGGACAGATGGCAATATGGAGATTATGCACGTCATTTCATTTTGTTCCTATGTCAAGAATTCAAGTTGCAATTTGGCAACAAATAGACTAGAAATATTGCTGAAAATGGCGGATCCTGCGATAACTTTAAAAGTTCTTCGTATTTTTTCATGAAACTTGAAACATGGACAGATGGCAATATGGAGATTATGCACGGCATTTTATTTTGTTCCTACGTCAAGAACTCTGGTTGCTATGGCAACAAATGGACTAGAAATATTGCTGAAAATGGTGGAGTTTCACCGGTAGGGGACCATATTGCTTGGCAATAGTCTTGTTTATTTTAGCTTGATTGCATCGAAACCCTTAGGATTATTGAAACACTCATGAGTCCGTTTCCTGGGTAAACCAGTAATGTGTGTCTTTTGGGGAGATCTAACTCTCGAACTCATGACCTCTCGATTGCTAGGCTCACACCATATCCAACACGCCATGGCAACTGAAAATGTGGCATTTTAAAGAATATTCTTAGTCAGAAGTCTAAGAATTGTTTGGGTAATAATGGACTTTTAACTACCACTATGTTTCTGAGACTTTACGTGCGTCTTCAGGTTTACATGACTACCAGTGCACAGTGGATATCCGGACAGCCAGGCAATCCATATGGAGTCAACAGTTCACCAATCTGTCATGTAAAAAAGAGTCTATAGGTATATGATTATGATTCTGTCAGTATTCACTGTTTAAAAGAAACTATGCCATATCAGTTTAGTTTGGAATACATTTTAAAACATGTCTGAAATGATAAAACTGCAAAAAAAAATAGAAATAAAGTAGAGAAAAAATGTAAACAATTTGGATGTAAAACAATTAAGCTTATACTCGCGAAAAAGTACCTTAACTGCCACCCTTAGATTGCAAGAAAGTTTTCAGAACAAGACAAACTGGACCTGTATTCAAGGGAAAACTTAAAGAACTTACTTAAATTTTGTTAATTCCTGGCCATCTCATATTAAATGCTTTTTACATTAATATGTCAGAAACTAGTAAATGTTATTAAAATGATAAATATTTAATAATTTTGTTAGCAGAAAAAATTGGATTTCACAAATAAAATCTTAAATACAACTGAAGTTAAGATGCCTCTTATATAGCAGCTTTGTGAATATGGGTCCTGGGTATTGAAATTCATGTTTTAAGGTGGCATTAGATTTTTTTCATTCACATTAACAGGTAAGGGTATCACGTTTAAACGGTCGCGTTTTGTGTTTTGCTCAAATACGTTTACAAAAACTGTAAACGTTTAAACGACAGTCAATATCAATATAATAAATATTTGGGTGCGAATAACGTAGTCGACTAGCCGTACGAAGTATATCGATGACGAACTGCGAAATCCGGGTACTTCCGGTAAATCCGGGCACTACCAAATTCGGCAGTAATTTATTGCTGATTGGTTAGCGGATTGCACTGACATGAACGGAAACTAGCGGAAAATCTTCGCTGCTTTCCGAAAATCTTACAACTTGTGCATATGCAGCAATCTTGAAATATTCTAAGTGATTGATTAGCAAAGTAAAGCATTGCGGAAGCATGTGGAAAAGCAATATTTTAACCAAATAATACATGGATTACGTTTTTGCTAGTTAACTGGTTTTTCATTTTCTGCAGACAAGGATATGCTCATTGTATTTCATGTGCAAAATACATACATTTTTTTTGGAGTGTCATTTTCGGATACAGTAATTTTCGTCTATTTTACATGATTATTGATGTTCTTTAAGTTGTTTTTATAGAATGAAGAATACACATGTGGTGATACGGATAGTCTGGTGTATAATATGTTATGGTTTTAATAAGACGTCATTGCGCGAATGTGATGTGCACTGAATATAACTTCCGGAAATAATTACTACTTTCAGTTTGGAAATGCGATGGTACTGATGCATTTTAAACAGACATAGGGATACTGTTTAAACTGTAACATTTTGTTTATTTCATTTCGTTTAAACGTTTAGAAAAATCTGTAAACGTGATACCCTTATTAACAGGTAAATATCTAAATTACGTGTCCTTTAAAATAGAAACTCCTGTTTAAGATGTTGACTTATTCTGGCTCATGATTTTTAAAGTAGTAGCTAATTGTCGTATTGATCTAGTTGCATAGAAATTTTGTTCATATAAACCTGGTTCTGGGAAAACTAGGCTTAATGCATGTACATAAAGTGCTTAAAGCAGTCTGCACAGGCTAATCTGGGACAACACTTTCCTCCTAAACTGATTTTTAGCTTGGCTGTTTTCGAAGAAAACCCGAGGTATTGTCATAGCCCTCTTGTCTGCCGCGTCGTCATCTTCGTCGTTGTAGTCGGGGGCGTCCGAAAACTTTAACATTGGCCATAACTTTTGCATTATTGAAGATAGCAACTTGATATTTGGCATGCATGTGTATCTCATGGAGCTGCACGTTTTGAGTGGTGAAAGGTCAAGGTCAATGATGACCTTTATGGTCAAAGGTCAAAAAACAAAATCCAAGCACCCACAGCCGAGCGTTGGCAAAGGTCTAACGAACTTTCTTTTTTTTGTTGGTTTTTCATGTGTATCTCATCGACCTGCACATTTTGAGTGGTGTAAAGGTCAAGGTCAATGATGACCTTCATGGTCAAAGGTCAAAAAACAAAGCACCCAAGCACCCACAGCCGAGCGTTGGTATCCGCTAGACGATGCTCTTGTTTTGTGAAGAAGCGACTCTTTTAAATAAAAAATCTCATTAAAGTGGAAAGTGCCAACTCTGTTAAGCCTGTGCACAGGCTAATCTGAGACGACACTTTGCGCAGATGCATTTAGACCCGCTTTCTCAGAGCGCGGCTCATATTTACTCGAACCTGGTTTCAGGTGGTTCCCAGTTTGCCGTATTTCCCCTGATTAGAAAGGACCATCACTGTGATCATGTGATACTACAGAAGAAGCTCCAGTTTCCATGGAAAACAGACGCCTTTAAGGGCATACTTGAGGTAATGACTTAACCCTTTAGCACTCAGATACGCATTTTGACGCTTTTGTAGTTGCTTAGAAAAAAAATAAAAAAATAAAGACCTTTTGGGCTATATTCAAGTTTTAAAGGCTTCATTTCCTACCCTGACATACTGATAAGCAGCAAACAGCATAAAACCTATTCAGACTGTGAGTTACTTGCAGGCTATTCTGGTTTTATTCTGGTTGCATATAGCCACTTTCACTTTGCTTTTGAGCTGGAAAGGGTTAACAAACAATTTGGTGAATGAGCTTGCATTAGCGGTTAAAATATAACCTTTACAAGTTGTTATGCCCCCGCCATTATAATGGGCCTTGGAAGGGAATATAGTGACTATAATAATATACTATAATACTATTAGTATTTGCCCATACATACAACATGTTCATGCTGTAAAGCTGCTATTGTTAATATTGTTAATGAAATACGTGTTTTTGACAAATAATATGTTGACATCTTAATGGTCACATTACCCAGAATGCACTGAAATCAGTGCTATAATAATGTTGAGGATTTCTTGCTGCTTTTTCTGTATATGAGCCTCATTCTGGGAAAACTGGGCTAAATGCATGTGCGTAAAGTGTCATCCCAGATTAGCCTGTACATGCTTATCAGGGACGACAATTTCCACTGTTATGCAATTGTTAGTTTTCAAGAAAGTCTCTTCTATAGGAATATCCAGTTAAGGCAGAAAGTGACGTCCTTGATTAGCCTGTGCGGATTGCCCAGGCTAATCTGGGATGACACTTAACCTATATGCATTTAGCCCAGTTTTCCTTGAATGAAGATCTTATGATCATTGGTGCTGCTTCTGGAGTGTATCATTAATTGTTGTGAGAAAGTTGATTCAGTTTGTACTATACATTTTTGACCATAGAAAGTATATACTTGTTCTGGCTTTTGTAATTCAGTTAAAAACTCAATGAAATATCATAACGAATATTGCAAAAATCATGAAGATTTTGATTAAATTTATTCAAAGAACTACAGCTTTAGACCTTGTAATACATTATTTTTTATATGTTGCGTATAAATGTTGGCCATGAAAAAAAGAATTTGTGAAGCTTTTTTGGGCATTATGTTTTTTGTTGTTTATGTAAATGTGATATTACTTGCTGTTATTGTGCATCAGTTTTTATAGGTAATACATGTGTAGTTAATTACTTGAATGCCAAACCTGGGTCCGTATTCACCAAGCCATTGTTAGATATTAAGGTTAAAGAATAGACTAAGAACCAAGACAAATATGTCAGCTTTTGAATGTTTACAGGCTAAAAATGTAGTTAATGTCATAAATAAATTGTTCTAACTTTTGTAGTCAGAGGTGTTTATTTCCATGTAATTTTGTATTGTATAATTCTATTAGAATATTACAATTTAAAGAATATATATTGATTATGGACGTAAGTCTAAAAATTGGGTGGTGAATACGAGCCCTAATTTTAACATGTTTTTTCTGACTTTGTTTGCAGAACGTTGTTTGCATCGATCTTGTTGTCTTGGATGAAAGGCAGGAACCATTTTGGTGTATAAGGTATGAGAGAAAATCAAAGAATTATTGTCCTAGGAAGTTTCAAAGTATTTGTTTTAACACAACTTGTCATAATCATTTCAGGTTATGTTTATGAAATTTAAAAAGTGTGCATAAGGTATGATAAAAAATCTAATAATTCTTGCCTTAGAAAGTTTTTAAGTATTTTGTTAACACTAGTTTCCATAATAATTTCAGTACATGTTAATGAAATTTGTAAAGGGGGCAATTTAATTGAAAACTGGAGACATAACATGCATCCTTTACTGCAATGTAAGCTTGTGTTGATAAGACAAGCTTTCAACATACACGTTTAAGTTTGCTGTAATGAAAAAGTTTGAAACAAAAGGATTGAATTGAAGATGTAATGCGCTACTAGTTTTAGAAGTATTTTGAAAAATAAGTGTTAATAAATGAAGTTGACATAATTTTTAGCTCGGCTCTTTTCGAAGAAAACCCGCGGTATTGTCATTGCCAGCTCGTCCGCCGTCCGCGTCGTCCTAAAACTTTAACATTGGCCATTACTTTTGCAATATTGAAGATACCAACTTGATATTTGGCATGCATGTGTATCTCATGGAGCTGCACATTTTGAGTGGTGAAAGGTCAAGGTCAACCTTCAAGGTTAAAGGTCAAAAAAACAAAACTGCACCCACAGCGAAGCGTTGGCACCCGCTATGTGGTGCTCTTGTTTTACATGTATTTGTAATAAAAACATTTGCTTCATTTGTAGGCTTTTTTCTACCAAGCCTGTTCTGTTATTTCAGTTCACTTTGTGAAATAGAATGCAGAAAACTTGTGTCTAGTAAGTACAGATAATGTTTGGACATTCTAAAATGGTTGGCAATATATTCTTCTTTCGCCACATCCTAATTACATGTTCCTTTTTTTTAAAGACCAGGCAAAGAATATATGGCAATTTTGGTATGTTTTATATAACAGGTTATGGTTAAAATAAAATCCTACAAAGCAAGGAATTGACTTAAGCTTATTTTACTAAAAAAATTGTATTTTTGTATAAGTCTGGTATTGTAAATGTTTTTTAACCCTTTGCATGCTGGGAAATTTGTCTTCTGCTACAATGTCGTCTGCTGAATTTCTAAAATTAGCATTTTCTTCGATTTTTTTTCAAAGAATACTATCAGAGTAGCAAACAGTTTGGATCCTGATGAGACACCACGTTCTGTGGCGTCTCATCTGGATCCAAACTGTTTGCAAAGGCCTTCAAAATCCGGTTCCCGCACTGAAAGGGTTAAATTGCATGGCAGCAGTTCTAGTATTTTAAATCTACACTTTTCAGATCATGACTTTGATTATTCTGGAGAGGATGCCTACGTTATGACTTATAAAGATGAACGAGGAAAACTGGAGGCCCTTATGAATAAGGTGAGCTTTGTATAGGCTTGTGGTAGCTTTTGTATTGCCCTGTGAAGACTTATCATCAATGCATGTGGTTATTGTGATGAACTCTTTAAATGGACTCTGTTCAAGAGTATCTTTATCTGAAGAAATATGTGTCCTCTTGCCACTGATGTTTATATAGTGGTACAAAAATTGATTCCAAAATGCTGATTTGCAGCTTTTTCAACTATCAACAATTTGGATCAAGCAGAACACTTGGTCTCTACATGTATTTTTAAATGCGCTTTTCTTCTAACGTCTTGCACGATAAACTGATAAAACACTACAACTTACAAATTTTGTGCTATAAAACACCCATTTATGCAAAAGAATGCGCAACATTTTCTGCTGGAATTGTAATAACTAATTATTTGTGTACCTTATTTCTTTGTAGACCGATGATGACCTATACTTCATGACCCAGTTAAACATGAAACTGTCCCTGGACGCAATCAACCAGTGGTTTGGAACAAGTTATAGATGATCAAGGGGGAGCATAATCAACGATATAAATATATAATCTCACAGTCAAGTGCCTTCCCCCTTTCCCGCTCAGAAGGGACGTGCAATTGTCTATATGCAACCAGCATAAAACCAGAACAGCCTGCGAGTAACTTGCAGGCAGCTGTTCAGGTTTTATGCTGTTAGCTGCTCATAAAGCAGTATCTTAGGGTTGGAAGAGAAGCCTTTAAAACTTGTGTCTATTAAGAGAGGTCCCTAATTTAATTAAAGGGACGACAAATGGGTCAAAATGTGTATGTGAGAGGTAAATGGTCAAGTTATACATACATGTATTCATAAATTGCTTAGTCTGTTTTTATATAGCCTTGTCTTAAAAACTTAATTGACTCCTTTCTGAGGCTTTAAAATATGCCAGTTGCCATTTGCCTTAAACAGAGGCTATTTTAAGCATATCCAAATATAATTTACCTGAAAAGTTCCATATTTTGACAGGTTTTATTTCTTAAACTGCACAGACATTAGTCCATCCAAAAACCTATTATCAATATTACCTCATAACAAGTTGAAAAATAGTGAACAACAAGCAATTTTTTTCCAGTAAACATAATATATTATAAAGCAAAAATACCTTTTAAAGGCAAGGGATTTACTTTCAATGCTTTCGGAATATGATCCATTTAATTTACAAAGTACATTGAAATGTTGAATACTATAAAAGAATTTTGTCTTATATTCTTTTCAGATTGTTACATATACAAATTTAAATACAGTAAAAGATGACCATTGTAAAAATTACTTTTATGAACGCTTGACTGAGAGTAATGCACATGTTTAGGAAAACTGACCCATGGTTCTTTGTTGCTGAACAAGAGTCATAATCTTGTTATTGAACACACTGTCATTGCATCCAATCAAACTTGAATCTAGTGTAAATGGTTGAAGTCCGCCACAACCCACACTTTAGTTTACTAAACTGTTGAGTGATGTATTTATACTAGAATAACTACCAAGTCAGCTCAAAAATTAGATTATGATCTCATCGTATTTTATATGTAGGCCTTGTTTTTGCAATATATAGTAGATCTATGTTAGTTGATAAATTTGAAACTAGACACTCTTGGCCTCTTTAGTATGGATGCACATTTATGCGAGTTAAAATTGCATGACTGGTACACATCTTTTTATTTTAAATAAGTATACCTAATTTATATGAGATTCATATTTTTATATATTAGTTCCAAGTTCAGTATATTTTAGCAATATTGGCTGGCTGGGACATATCTTTTTATGTATCAAATGTGTTTTTATATTGATATGTGATTCATATTTATATTTTTTTGTTTATTATTCCATATATTGGTGATCTTGTCTGGCTGATCTATTGTCAACTTGTTTTGCTGTTGTGCACTGAAATAAAGGTTCTGAAAAGGTATCAGGAATTGAACATTTTATTTTAAACATAAGTTAAGTAAGTCAGTGTAATGACTCACTCTGTAGGACTTGCCAAAAACGAAGTTTCGTTTTAAAATAAACATCGCTTATTTTGTTGGTAAATTTCAAAATAAATTATAAACTAAATTTGTAATTTATAAGTGTATAACTTAATTATTCTGTCAAATTTCATGAAAACAAATTGTACTACACATACCAGATTACCTTAACCCTTTGCATGCTGGGATATTTGTCGTCTGCTAAAATGTCGTCTGCTGAATTTCTAAAATTAGCATTTTCTTCGATTTTTTTTCTAAGACCACTATCAGAATAGCAAACAGTTTGGATTCTGATGAGATGCCACATTCTGTGGCGTCTCATCTGGATCCAAACTGTTTGCAAAGGCCTTCAAAATCCGGTTCCAGCTCTCAAAGGGTTAAGTTTCCTAACATGAAAAACAAGGGAAAATTGATTGGTGTATGGTATATGAGATTAGACTGATAACATTTTCCATTGATCAGCTTTATTATATATATACTTTAATATTAAGTAGAATTCCATTCCTTTTGTTTAAGTGCCAGAACTAATTGATTGACATTTTGAGGGAAAAAAAAATAATTGCATGGAAGCCTATACACAAATGTAAGGCAAGCGCAATATCCTCAATCAGTCACTTGAATGCAAACCAAACAGTTTTCTTAGCATGACCTTAATATAAAACAACTTGTTTCAACACACAGTAATATAAAAAACTATATACTTTTTGACATTAAAGAAACAAACAGCACATTTCTATACACAACATTTATTTTCCTGATCATTTACATATATGAGACAAAGGCATATATTTTCTATATAACTTAAAGCAGCATGTATTGGTGACTTGCACATTTTTTGAAAAAATATGGGTTATGTCAAGATAACATATAAATATGTTTGTCACATATGTGTATATTATAGATTGCATAGTAAATGATAACAATCACACAGAAACAGCATAATCCCCTTAACTAACTTTTGTTCAAATTCATGCAATTTTTACACCTCGTATTAATAACTATAAATACGCCATTACATTTTTTGCAAGTGATATAGTATGTTTTTTTCTACGAGTAATGTTTCTGAAAAAAGAAACCATGCCTAGGGCTGATTTCGTAATTTATACTTGACCAGATTATAAAAATCATATTACTTTACATTACATGAAATTTCAGCAAGTGCTGTAAGTGTGGAATACCCCGGAAGTATTGTTTTGACACCGAAAGGATGATATTCTTCTTCAAAGTTGAGGAAAACTGAATTTTTAATTGAAAAACCTAAATCTTAAAATGTTCTATTGATATATATATTTAAATTAAAACACATTTTACAGAAATATGAGGATGTGCGGACAATATGATTACAATTATATGCTTCCAATTGGGGGCATAAAAAGTATCATAGCAACACAACAGTTATAAATACAAATAACAACATAATAAGTAAATTAACTGCCCAGCTATCAAACAGACAGCTCATGTGATCATAAGAAGACTAGCATTGTAAATTCTTATAAAATCTATAAATATGAAAAGCGACATTATTTAACATGTAAACAAAACCTTCATACAGTGAAATAATTCTCGAGACATATACCGAGAAATAATTGCATATTGCATAACGAGTGCACAGTGTCAATATATTTGTAACTTTTCCATATATGTATATACAAGATGCTCTCCAAAATCAAGTAAGACTTTGTTCATACAAAAATAAAAGGGACAACATTAAATTGAGGTATTCTAATTAAAAGCAGCCCAATCAAGTACTTTGGCAAAATTCAACATATTTGATTTATTTAATGTACATCTATGCATATATAAGTACAGAAATATATGCCCAATGTAAAATATGGACCCCATGACATGCAATATTTTTTGGCTAGTTCAGCCATTTAAAAGGGGAAAAAACATGTAAATTGAAAGTTTGGTGAAGATTCTGTGAAAAATTAATTAGTTTTAAGAGCTGAAAGGCAGATTTTGCATTTAGTATAAACAATGGGCAATAACTCTGCACTGCCTATGCAATATGGCTGGTTATCAAACTTGGCTGCATTTCCATAAAGTTTGGTGAAGATCCGATGAAAACTTCAAGATAAATAAAATGTAAACGATAAATTTCGCAATTATTGTACAAATAAAGGGACATATCTCTAAAGTGCTTGGTGCATATTGGCTGGTTATCAACCTTGGACAACATTATAAGTCCACAGACATTTGCAGACAGTTTAAGATTCAATCAAAACTAAATGATGAAAGAAAGGAAAGCTGACTGTCCAACAAACTGCCAATAATATGTCCCATCAAGAGACGGGAAAATAAAAATAAAGATCCCTTTATAATTTAGGTCACTAGAAAAGATAGCACACACTACCTAGCATTTCGTAGCTCTAAACAAGGAGTTTTCTTTTTGCTTCAGTGGGAATCCAAAGTACTTGTAATATATCAGATAATTTTTGAAACAGTACAGTTTAAACAAAAGACCTCAAAATTAGACATGGATTCATTTCTGTAAGACATTTCACAATGTTCTCAAAGAAAAATCTTGACTTGAAAGTTACTTAGACTATATGAATTGGTTGCATGTTGCAGAGGAATTTAAAAGCATGTGTGCTTTTAACCTAGAAGTATTTTTCAATTTATTTCAATAACAAACATTTGAAAACAATTTACAATCTTAACAAATTAAATTTAAAAAAGAAGGGATTATTGTATTTCTGATTTGTACCATCAGTTTTTTTAATTGTACCATAGATCTGTAAATATGGGACAATTAAAGAACAAGAGATGTGTTTGTCAGAAACACAATGCCCCCTACTGCGCCGCTTTGATTATTTTTTTTCCTTGAAGGATGACCTTGACCTTTCACCACTCAAAATGTGCAGCTCCATGAGATACACATGCATGCCAAATATCAAGTTGCTATGATCAATATTGCAAAAGTTATGACCATTTTTCGAAACCTAAACGCAAGTGTGACGAAATTTCAGAAGGACAGACAGATGGACGGACAGTGCAATCACTATATGCCACCCTACCGTGGGCATAAAAAAGAAAAATATTTATAAATATGTACATCAATGGGATATTAATGTTTTCAATTTTTAACTGATTTTTTTCATAGCTAGCTTCACTTTATTTTTCTTTCGCCAATACAAAAGCAAATTCCACAGGTCCACAATGGAAAATACAAAAGCTTTCCAATAGAAGATAATAAAAGTAATGAATAAGCAAACATCTGCAGCGATAACCTTTGAGCAGATTTCCAGCACCATCAGTATGTATGTGAATAAATGTATCAAATAGTAAATAAATAATGACTGCAAATTGAAACAAAGTAAATAAAACAATTTTCAAAGATATTGAAATATATAACACAATTTTGAAACAAAGATTTTTGAAATATATAACACAGTTTTGAAACAAAGATTTTGAAATATATTACACAGTTTAAAAAAAAAAGATTTTGAAATATATAATACAGTTTTAAAAAAGAGTTTTAAATAACACCGGTTTAGAAAAAAAAAATATTCATCTAAGGCTGAGAATTAAAAACTTGTTTGCATTTAAACTTCTAATTTAATTACTGACACATTATGCACTGGCTAATTAAAGTTAGTACGGTCAATTTGCCTTTCCATGATACTAATTAATAACCAAAAGTGTTTTTATCTTAAACATATTATAATTTTCTTTAAATTAAACCATAAGCTATGTTTATTATGCACACTTTGTACACTTGGAGTTTTGGCAGAATATTGTTGCATAAAAAACACATTTGGTGAGGTAAGGCATTTTGGTCTCAACACAATCTATAAACAATGTACATTGAACTATTTGTATATGAATTATATAACAGAACTTTAAGAAAGCACGTAAAACAGTATTGTGTTCCAAAGACAGGGCTTTAACGTATGCCCTCTTTTAAAAGCATTACTTACTTAAATCAATAATATATTTCTTCACACACACAAAATCTACAATGCTCAGGGTAAAGAATGAAAGAATTGTATCTGATATAAATGTATTAATGCCCCAGTCAACAGAGAATAATTCAATGCATTTTAGAAGGTAAATGTTTTAATTTAAGAAAATGACATTTATTTCACTTAATTTCTTACAATTATTTTGCAAGTAAAATATGCATCAAATCACTTTTTTTTTTTAAGTTTTCGGTTTGAATGGAAAACATATATTTTTCTGTTAGCTGAGTCCGAACATACTGCATGTACTGGATTAAGTTTTAACTAGGGATAGCAACGAATTTTGAAATGTTAAAATATTAAAATACTAAAGATTATTTAAATATTCTTTTGAATCCCTTGAGATATTTCACAACTCGTCGTCCACATGTACATGTCTGGATTTCTTGCGTAGTTTCTCACACGGACAATCAGCGTCCTGTCCTTTTGGCTGCTCCACTGCCTCCCACGTGTCATCTGGGGCCGATGGTGGGGATTTCAGTCGTTTGGCATATTCCTGTTGAAAAATAATACGCTTATAAATCTCGCTCTGAGAAAATGGGGCTTTATGCATGTGCGTAAAGTGTTGTATCAGATCAGCCTGTGCAGTCCACACAAATGGATTTTCGCTAAGAAGAGACTTCCTTTAAATGAAAAATTCCAAAAAAGCTTCAAGTGTCACTGAACAGCCTGTGTGGACTACACTGGCTTATCTGGGAAAACGCTTTACACAAATGCATTAACCCTTTGCATGCTGGGAAATTTGTCGTCTGCTAAAATGTTGTCTGCTGAATTTTTAAAATTAGCGTTTTCTTCGATTTTTTTCAAAGAATACTATCAGAATAGCATACAGTTTGGATCCTGATGAGACGCCACGTTTTGTGGCGTATCATCTGGATCCAAGCTGTTTGCAAAGGCCTTCACAATTCGGTTCCCACACTGAAAGTGTTAAGCCTGGTTTTGACAGAACAAGACTCACATGCTTATAAATACCACAAATACTTTATTGCCAATATTATTTACTGCCTAGCAAGCCAGAAATCTTTTAATAAAATGTTTAATGCAATGGTAAAACAAAGAAGCATTGGCAATTTGGTTTTGTTAAAACATTACACAAATCCCATTCCTATTATTATTAAAATTCCCAAGGTATAGTTCATTTGCCATTTTCTATTGCCCCAGAATTTGAATTATATAGTAGCATCATTCAGTACAAAGAAGATTAAAACAATCATAAGAGCTGCAATGTCAGAGAAAATCTTTCACAGCACGATAATCTAGTCTACAACGAAAGGCTTATTAATGATCTGATAACAAACAATCGGGCTTGTTTGTACGCAATTTGGTGACTTAACCCTTTGAGCGCTGGAACCGGATTTTGAAGGCCTTTGCAAACAGTTTGGATCCAGATGAGACGCCACAGAACGTGGCGTCTCATCAGGATCCAAACTGTTTGCTATTCTGATAGTATTATTTGAAAAAAATCAAAGAAAATGCTAATTTTAAAAATTCAGCAGACGACATTTTAGCAGATGACAAATTTCCCAGCATGCAAAGGGTTAATATTCTCCAGTAATGTACCAAACAAGATCCCTGGTGATACAGATTATCCCAGACTACAATTATGGTGTCAGTTATGAAATTTCCCACTTCCAAAAAAATGTTTTCCAATTTTGTTTCATTTGGCGACAATGGCGATCAGTAGAGAAACCCTGATATTCTTACCTCAAATAGTTTCACATGGTAGCAGAATATTTCTCCTGGATGCAATCTGTGAAAAGCAAAGTCCTGACCATTTCTGCTGATTTCACGTGCCTGAAATGAAAGAAAATCTATCAAATCTAACAACATTTCCAAAAAGTGAACTTTACATTAAACGTGTTTCTAAATATCCCTCATTCACCTATACATAGAATTTTTTTTTTCTAACAATCCTGATTTTTTTCAGGTCAGATAAACTCAAAATTAATCTTGTTCTTTAAAAAAAAAGTTATAACGATAGAAAAAGGTGTAAAACTTAAGCATATTTTACACAATATATCATACTCAAAAAGCAACCATGTATGCCTGTTTGAATGTTTTATATTTAAATGTGTTGGAGTACTTTGCGAGACATGTCTGTTTTTACAAGACAAACAGACTGATGGATGGAAGTCCTGACCATTAACCCTTTCAGTGCTGGAACTGGATTTTGAAGGCCTTTGCAAACAGTTTGGATCCAGATGAGACGCCACAGAACGTGGCGTCTCATCAGGATCCAAACTGTTTGCTATTCTGATAGTATTCTTTGAAAAAAAAATCAAAGAAAATGCTAATTTTAGAAGTTCAGCAGACGACATATTAGCAGACAACAAATTTCCCAGCATGCAAAGGGTTAATATGTTTGTGCATAGTTCATTTCTTACCATGATGGCATCTAAGCCCACTTAAAGACTTATTTAACCACCTTTGAGAATTTCTCTTTAAATTTGTACCCCTTTTTTTAAACACCTAAGTATCTAAATGTTTGAAGGGACAGACAGACAGATGTCTTTGGTGAATCCAGTTTATCCCCTGTCTTCTTCGTTGCTGCGGTAAAAATATTACCAAACAAATACTAGCATCCATGACATACATGTCCATTTCAAATTGCATTTCTAAGGACATCCAAAACGCACAACTAGAACTTCTGTATACCTTTTTATACAAAAACCATGGGCCCTAAGGCACTCACCTGAGACCTATAAGAACTAAACTATTCTGAGAAGGTGGACTTCAGAAGAATAAAAGAAGTATTTGAAACATAAATATTTCATTTCTAGGCACATTATTATGACAAACGTTTGATAATTTAAAATATTTCCAACACAGAATGTATGTGTACATATCAAAACCTTGTGCTCAGGTGAGCTTAAAAGGAAACTTGCCTTAACATCGTTATCCCTTGCCCACTGGATCTGTTGCAGGAGGTCAGAAAGGTCATGCTTGAAGGGTATGTAGTGCACGTATGGTGTGAGGTCCTTGTAGAAATGTTCGTAGAAGGCGGAGTCCTGCTTGAGCACCACCCCGTCACCCGCAAGAAGATAGGGGAACCGGTACGCGGCCACAGTCCCATCCAAGGTCACCTGGTACTTGTTCTGTATGGAAATGCAATCTCGATATGCGATATATGGGACATTGAAAAAAAAACAGAATGAAATAGGGCCTCACTGGCCAAATAGGTGATTGCTTATTTGAAATTGAAATTCCATCTACAACGATGCTACAGACTTTCTTTACTTGCTCTGCAGTCTCACTGAATGAAAGGTTCAGACACCAGTCCCAGCCCTCTTTCACCAAACAATTCTTAAACTTGAGACTTAAGTCTAAGTATAGGGAATATTCTTTAAAGTGGAATATTCAAGAATTACTTTACTTTTTAGTCGATTTTGGAATTAACCTCTTCCGTCTACATCATTCTTATGATGGAACATTTTGTAGATGACATAATTGGCAGAAGTAGCTTGTTTATTTTCATGCACTTGAGGTTTTTTTCTTGGTTATAAGTCTTTTCTTTATTCTTAACTCTTTCAGTGCTGGAACCGAATTTTGAAAGCCTTTGCAAACAGTTTGGATCCAGATAAGACGCCACAGAACGTGGCGTCTCATCAGGATCCAAACTGTTTGCTATTCTGATAGTATTCTTTGAAAAAAAATCAAAGAAAATGCTAATTTTATGAATTCAGCAGACGACATTTTAGCAGACGACAAATTTCCCAGCATGCAAAGGATTAAGTCACGAGTGGGTAGGTAAATATGGGCCCATATTGAGATATAGAAGATTTGCTGGGTATCTGCCTTATTCTTGCACATATTAAGCCGAATTCTTCTTTAGACACAACTAGAACTGTCACTGTCCATGGGTTTATTTTAGCCTCCTTACATTAAGAGATACCCTAATCTTAAAGCTCCAATGTAGATCTTTTCATACAACCACTGGTCAACTAAATAACAATTACGAAGCTAACACCTTTAAAAAATTTGCCCTGATTTGTATTCATCATTTGGCAGGTATAGAAATTATTTCCCTTTAAAGCGTATTACTTCCCTTGGATTGTGTTTTTTGACCTTTGACCTTGAAGGATGACCTTGACATTGACCTTTCACCACTCAACCACCTACCGGGGGCATAATAACCTTAAACATAATGGAAACACAATTGAAAATAGAAATATTTACCTTAAAGAAATCGAAGAATGGAATGTTCTGCACAAGATCCCCATATTTCTCCTGGTCGTGCTTAAAGAAGAACATTCTAGTCATCTTGGCGTCGAGAAGGTCCGGGTGTGACCTTGACATGACGACCAAGTCAAGTCGCTCCTGACGACTATCCCGCCCCCGCCAGAACCCCTTTTCTGTCTTCTGTTCCCATGGTAACGGACTCTTTCCCATCACATGGAATATGTCGAGACTCTGTCTGTGAATATGAAGTAGCACAAACTTTAAGCATTCCGTCAAGAAGGTTTAAAGAATATATAATTTGAGGACGAAATTCAGCCCCATGACATATTCTCCTATTTTTAACTTAAATGGGTGCATTTTATACTCCACCTCATTTACCGTACAATTCCCCTTACGATCTTTGCTCTACTTTTTTAAAGAAAAACTTTACCACAAACTTACAAAAATTGACATAGGCAGATACAAATTTGTAAACAATCCCAGCATTTTTTCATAAAGGTTTCTGCATATTTTTTTATTTTTTTTTTCAACTGCGGCAACTCAATTCATTATATTTATATTACAAAGTTGAAAATGAAAAATTAAATAATGAAGTAGAACAAACAAGTACAATCATAACTACTCATTATTGAATTGTACATGTACTAGAAATTGTGACATTAAATTATTAACAAGAGCGCCGCATGACGGAGCAATATACGCCCGATTCGTGTGCCATTGGAGATGATACACTGATGATTGATGTATTTGTTTTGGAAATAAGCAAAAAAAACAACAACAACTTATATAACTGATATATTCATATATATGCATTGATATCAATAAGTGTACACTTAGTCTCATTTGTTCTCTAAAACACAATATTTAAATCATAATTGTTTAGACCTACATAGGTATAGAATGGCAGTATTTCCTGTACTGATATTACTTATCTTGAAACTAGTTCCCTAAAAACTGAAATAAATATTTGGTTTGAATGTTTAAATACTGTTTGCTTTTACATTTTATAT
>VMBQ01005203.1:36177-68640 GCA_007657795.1 Dreissena rostriformis
TGTCACAAGATACGCCGGTTCTACTAAGTGACACCGTGACCTAGTTTTTGACCCAACATGACCCATATTCGAACTTGACCTAGATATTGTCTAGATCCTACTTCTGACAAAGTTTGGTGAAGATCGGATGAAAACTATTTGAATTAGAGAGCGGACACTGCTGTGGACACCCCCGCCGCCCGCCCGCCCGCCAAGGGTGAAACTATTATACGTCCCGTTTTGTAAAAACGGGCGTATAAAAATTGATTTTAGGTTGATGACAATGATAAACAGTTGCCTTTCTATAGTACCCATGCACAGTGAAAAACTCATGTACCTGTGGAAATCATGATTAGATTGAAGGAAAAATGAAACTTACCAATAAACATGTTGTTAAAAATAACTCGTTTCAAAAATCGCGAAAAAAATAAACCCGATGAAAATATCGCAAAATAAAACTGGATAAAAATATTGCATAAAAATATTGCATGTGTTAATCGGTTGCATGTCTCCAATCAGACCTGACTGATATATAATCTATATACTACCTCTGACCAAGTTTGGTGAATTCAACTTGAACTAGAGCTTTGTCACTGAATGTGACTTATACCCCCATACCACTTTGACGCAGGATAAAAAGTTGTTTAAAAGTTTCGGATGAATACAATTTGAATTAGAGTCCGGACAAAGTGGCGCCGTTGAAAATGCACTAATTGACCCTATGACCTAGTTCTTGACCCGACATGACCCATATTCGAACTTGACCTAGATATCAACTAGATGCAACTACTGACCAAGTTTGGTAAAGATCGGATGAATACAATTTGAATAAGAGTCCGGACAAAGTGGCGCTGTTGAAAATGGACTAATTGACCCTATGACCTAGTTTTTTACCTGGCATGACCCATATTCGAACTTGGCCTAGATATCAACTAGATGCAACTACTGACCAAGTTTGGTGAAGATAAGATTTATACAATTTGAATTAGAGTCCGGACAAAGTAAAATGCACTAATTGACCCTTTGACCTAGTTTTTGACCCAGCATGACCCATATTCGGACTTGACCTAGATATCAACTAGATGCAACTACTGACCAAGTTTGGTGAAGATCGGATGAATACAATTTGAATTAGAGTCCGGACAAAGTGGCGCCGTTGAAAATGCACTAATTGACCCTATGACCTAGTTTTTGACCCGGCATGACCCATATTCGAACTTGGCCTATATATCAACTAGATGCAACTGCTGACCAAGTTTGGTGAAGATCGGATGAATACAATTTGAAATAGAGTCCGGACAAAGTGGCCCCTTTGAAAATGCACTTATTGACCCTATGACCTAGTTTTTGACCCGGCATGACCCATATTCGAACTTGGCCTAGATATCAACTAGATGCAACTGCTGACCAAGTTTGGTGAAGATCGGATGAATACAATTTGAATTAGAGTCCGGACAAAGTGATGCCTTCCGCCCGCCGCCCGCCAAGGGGTTTCACATAATATGTCCCGTATTTTATACGGGCGTATAAAAATCAATACTATGCATATCAATATTTATTTCAAAACCAAAATTCTCTAAAAAAACATTAAAAAAATCTTAAAAAACAAAGCTACCAAGTTTCTACAGTGAAAAACAAAAAAAAACATTCTTAACCTGCCCAGCAGTTCCAGTGATGCCTCAGTCAGGTCATACGTAGGCATGACGATATCCCGACTAGATTCCGAGCCACACCACGAGAAGATTGGTACAGGGTTGTCTGCCATTGCCTTCTTCTCCAGGGGCCAGTCTCCCAGGTTGATAAACAGCTCTATGTCTGGTAGAACTACCTGTCAATGTAAATTAACTCAATGCATATAATATATCTGGTAATATTAGGGATTTATGTCAATGTTTAATGTAAGGTATGTCAATAAACTACTCCATATCTGCTTATTACCACTCAGTAGAAATCAACTATCAGGGTTCCTGCATAACTTTGTAGAGCCCAGAGGCAACCCTGATTATTGATAAAAAAAAAAAAAAAAAAAAGTACCGTACNAAAAAAATCAGTACCGTACATTAATTGTTAATAAAAATGTTAAGCAAATGTTGTGAAATTGATAAACTTAACTATGTTGTTAAGAATAGTTTCTTATTACCAATACATGTGACAATTTAAGGACTCTTTAAAAGTTGCCAGAATTGACATGTTATGACAATAACATTGATAACAAGAATTTACAACAAATATACACATAACTAATACGATTAAATCTGCAGTTTTTCTACCATAAAATGAAGCATGGCAACTCATGAGAGTCGTGTCTTGTTATAAAATTGAGTAAATAACATTTTGTTTGACATCTTTTGAGCACAAAGGCAATATTGTACTGTAATCAACCAAGACAGTCGCAAGCTGCTATTATCTTTACCCAATACTGTAGGATTCTTTTAACCCTTTGAGCGCTGGAACCGGATTTTGAAGGCCTTTGCAAACAGTTTGGATCCAGATGAGACGCCACAGAACGTGGCGTCTCATCAGGATCCAAACTGTTTGCTATTCTGATAGTATTCTTTGAAAAAAAATTGAAAATGCTAATTTTAGAAATTTAGCAGACAACATTTTAGCAGACGACAAATTTCCCAGCATGCAAAGGGTTAAATCTCATTACTGATAACATACAATCTGTATTTGACCTGTATAAAGCAAAAATGGGTCTTATGCCATATGCAGCCAGAGTAGCTTTAGACCAGCCTGTGCATTTGTGCATCTGGTCTGGAGCTACCCTGTCTGGCCTGTGCATTTGTGCAGTCTGGTCAGAAGCTACCCTGTCCACTATTAAGTAACGCAAGGTTTTGTGGTCTTCAAAACGGACAGGGTTGCTCCTGACCAGACTGGACAAATGCAAAGCTGGTCTGGAGCTACCCTGGACGCATATGATATAAGACCTGTTTTCGCATGACGTAGCTCATATATGACTTCCATTTGGATCTTACCTTTCGAGTCAATGACAATAATATGGCATCACTGAACATTTTAAAGCCAACATGCTCCCCATACGTTTTCCTGTAGATCTAAAAATAAAAGATTGTGAGATAAGTCAGATTTTTTTTTTTAAGATGCAAATCTAACCGATATGTAACTGTTACTAGAAAAAACGCACTATATACATAACAATTTGGGCAAAACTGGATTGATGAATTTTTTCTTCAATATCATAATGCAGAATTCAGACATCAGGAGTGATATTATCAGATCTATTCTTGGAATGATATTGCAAGTTATATGACATACTCTTGAATCAAGGCATTCAGTCCAAAAAATCAATGATAATTAATTCCAAAACTTGCACATTTCAACATATTTCTTAAATGTAAATTAAGCATTGTTATAAAAAGCAGTGTTGGTTGACAAGTATTTTACATATGGATTTCATTAACTGAAACAATTTTAAAGATAAAACATCACTCAGCAGATAAGAACAATTTAGATTGAGAATCTCAAGTGCCATACTAACACCCATTAAGATAAGACCCTTATACTGTGTTTCAACAGATCAACCAGTTCAGACCGGATTACCTTATTATTGATTATCTTGTATCGAGACAGACTGTGGGCGGTGGAGATGTTGAATCGATGGACAGTTTCCTGGGCGGTGGACTCGAGATCCACGTCTTTGAATATGGACAGGTCGTTCTTGATCTGACGATAAGACACTGGGCAGGACATGTGTTTGTACCAGGTGGAGGGTTGCGGCTCGGGACAGTTACAGTTCTCATGCGCTACATACCCTGGAAAAAGTGTGAAAATATAGTTCATATGAGCCTCTTCTGGGGAAACTGTGCTTAATATATGAGTGTAAAGTGTCCTTCTGGATAGGCCTGTGCAATCCGCACAGATTTATCAGGGATGACACTTTCTGCTTTTATGGAATTTTTTGTTCAAAGGTAGCCTCTTCTAAAGGAATATCTAGTTTAGGCGGAAGGTGTCGTCCCTGATAAGCCTGTTTAGACTGTACATGCTAATCTGGAATGACACTTACCGGTAAGGCACATGCATTGAGCCCAGTTTTCCTGAGACTGAGATCATAAAGTCAGGATTTTCGCCCTGTTTCATGTCAACAGTCAAATGCAGGTCCTGGTAGAGTAGCGGTAGGTCATAATAGTTTAATGGTAAATAATGGTAGTATAATAGATGGTAATGTAATAGAAGGTCATGGCAGTGTAATTGAAGGTGGTGGTAGTGTGATGAAAGGTCAGGGTAGTGTAATGGTATGTCATGGCAGTGTAATTGAAGGTGATGGTAGTGTGATGAAAGGTCAGGGTACTGTAATGGTATGTCTTGGCAGTGTAATTGAAGGTGGTGGTAGTGTGATGAAAGGTCAGGGAAGTGTAATGGTATGTCATGTCAGTGTAATTGAAGGTGGTGGTAGTGTGATGAAAGGTCAGGGTAGTGTAATGGTATGTCATGGCAGTGTAATTGAAGGTGGCGGTAGTGTGATGACAGGTCAGGGTACTGTAATGGTATTTCATTCCTGTGTGCATTACAAAAGTGCGTTATAAATACCAAAAGTTTACTGTTCTTACATTTCTGCACAGTTTATCACTAAACAGAAATGTAAACAGACTCAAGTGTGATTAACATTTCATTATATATTGAATGAAATATGAACATGTAGTTCAATCTAAATGTAAATGTAGGGTAGCATTTAATAGGAGTTAAACCTTCTCAAGATTGTCCCCATGATTCATCTAAAGATTACGGGCCTGGTGCTTGTATGGTGTCTTTTAATCATAATTGATCTTAAAATGTGCAAAAACTCACTTCTAGTTTTAATGTTTTGAAAATATATGACGTGGTATCTCTGAATAAGGATGCAAAATATATTTTAGAATTTGAAGTCTTTAGTCGTGACATTTCAAGTCATGAGAAGGATATGCTATGTTTGCATTTGGGTTTGAATTGCTCTACTGGGTGGGGGTCAACAACTACTGAAATATTGCTAGTGGATTTTAATTAGGTACAAGTGCAAACCTCATAAATAAATACAATGTGAGAATGCAGCCATGTGTCACCATAAGGCAAATGCAACAAGATTTCACATGTAGTTGCTCGTAAATTAGCTTGTGGAGAAAATATGGCTATAAATGATTGTGTATGGTGTTGATCGCCGAGTTTAAGAGCGTTGGCTTAAATTTACCGTGGAATCGTGATTACATGGTATTCAAATCACAATTATAAGAAATGAAAGTGTTATACACATAACTGCCATGGTCCCATAGTTTCGTCATTTGTATCACAATTATACAGAAAATGCAATAACCCGTACATGCAGTATCCAATTGATTTCCAGAACACACTGTATAACGTTAAGGTAGGATCAGACATCAATATTAAAATAAACTTGGGATTTAATTAATTTTTACAAATTATAAGTAAAATCGACACCTGCATTTATATTTGTATGCATTATTTAAATAGATTTTACAACAGAACTGCATGCTTGTTTGGATTTTGTGTAATCCCCCAAAAATGAAACCATGTCCATGCATGCATGAACATAATACAGTTAAATTACTAAAAAAACACCATCACTTTTATTAAAATTCATGGAATAATGCTTCATAAAGTAAAAGTATAGACAGATTATTACAAACGTTAATTTACAACATGAAATGAACAGTTTTGTGTGAGAACATTATCAATATGATGTCCATTCTAGGTTTGACTTATTCTAAATTCACGTGATTAAAGCGGGACTGTACGATTTTGTCAAATATTTATGAATTTTTATAAAATGTGTTAAAAATTAGTATACATATATTTCAATATAAATTAAAATAAAAGTTAAGAAGAACATGTGTCGAAAAATGCGAAATAAGCCAGATATTTAAATCTGAAATTAAAAATGGCTTCCAGCCAAATTCGCCAGCATATATATAATGCATGTACAATGTGAATCTAAATTTAGTTTTAGTGCAGATTCGTTTATACGACACAAAGACACAATTTTATTTCCTAACAAATACGAGTAAAAGTGTCGGCATCGGCTTTAACCAGTGCTAACTTGTCTTTGCTGAATTTTATGAAATTCGTCTTCAATGTATAATTTTTATTGCCTATTTTGTGTCATCGTAACATAATTTTATCAATATATTAAAATTTAACACAGTCATGTAAAAATTGTACAGTCCCGCTTTAACTGTTTTCAGGGTCCCGTGTAAATTTAATACCTGTAAAAAAGATGCAATTATACAGATTGCCAAATGACCAATGTACAACCTGGAGGTTAAGACAGTGTTAAAAAAATATTTGAAAGGACATTGTATAATCTGAGCCAAATATCTCAGCATGCTATGAGAGGATTATAAGGACATCTTAAACCCTTTGAGTGCTGGAACCGGATTTTGAAGGCCTTTGCAAACAGTTTGGATCCAGATGAGACGCCACAGAACGTGGCGTCTCATCAGGATCCAAACTGTTTGCTATTCTGATAGTATTCTTTGAAAAAAAATCGAAGAAAATGCTAATTTTAGAAATTCAGCAGACGACATTTTAGCAGACAACAAATTTCCCAGCATGCAAAGGGTTAAAAACATATTTGAAAGGACAAATTGTATAATCTGAGCCAAATATCCCAGCATGCTAGGAGATGATTATAAGGACATCTATTAAACTACAGCTAAAAATTGTATGAAAACTGTTTACAGTTTAGTATAAATTTTATAATGATTCTTGAATAAATATTCCAACCTTTAAGTATGATACACTGCTTTTGACTCGTTCACAAAAATGGTTCATGATAATGATTAAAATTACACCCTTTGAGTGCTGGAACCGGATTTTGAAGGTTTTTGCAAACAGTTTGGATCCAGATGAGACGCCACAGAACGTGGCGTCTCATCAGGATCCAAACTGTTTGCTATTCTGATAGTATTCTTTGAAAAAAATCGAAGAAAATGCTAATTTTAGAAATTCAGCAGACGACATTTTAGCAGACGACAAATTACCCAGCATGCAAAGGGTTAAATATAAAACAAAGTTACATACTTAAACAATTTCCAGTATATAGATATGATTATACAGAAAATGCAAATTTACGAATAATCCTGGCATCCTGCATGGTGACTATTTGTATAATTGCAATTTAACTGTACATGATGATGAGGGTAATAATCCATTTACTTAACATGGAAGATATCAGGATCGTCTTTTTGCAAAGAGAAACAAGGCATTCATCTGCATTTTTATTTTCATGAATTATATGTGAACATGATTTTAAAGATTTTTTGTTTTTAGCAAATATACAAAAGCAACTTGAAACAAAATGAACACAGTTTTATTTAATTCTTTTCTATGGTCTATAGTAAACAAGGCTTGTCACCGTAGGATGACATATGCCTCCTTTTTCCACATTTTTCGAAACCTACACGCAAAACCTTAACACAAAGTGTGACAGAATTTCAGAGGGACGGACGGACTGATGGACAGTGCGATCACTATATGCCACCCTACCGGGAGCATAAAAATAACAGTGAGAATTATCGATAATTTTCACTGTTATTGACGTCCTGACGTCATTATTCCAGTAAAATTCTCCAGTGTAACTCTTACAAATGTAAATAAATAAATGGTGGATAAAGCATTAAACAAAAAGACAATTTGCTAGTTTTTGGTAGATAATAGATTTTTATTCATGATCATAGGGAATACAAAATTTCACTTGTGGCGTGAAAATATTAATTTCTCTTATCACTCATGAATTAAAAAAAAAAAAATCTACAGAAACCAACAAATATCCTCTATTTATCAGTTTTTGCACCAGTAGCAGTTGCAATTCTCTTTATGAATATGAAATTCAATCTTAGCATACTGACACCTGTTATCTTCATGAATGCAAGTTATATGATGCTTATTCAACCCCAAAAACTCTCAATTCAAATATAATAACAATAAACAACTTGTTGACAACAATAATGGGCGTCTTCAAATAAATGCTACACCCAAGTTAAAAGGATACATAATATTACCGGTACTCAATTTTATTGTCAATGTCACTGTTGGACAAAAACACTGATTATCAATATTAAACGCTCTTTAAGATGTTTACAAATATTTCAGTAATGTGTTGGGAAGTCATGCACAAACTTATAAACACCACACCCTTTTACAGTACATTAAACATTATTTCATTTTTCTATTAAAAAAGCATCATGCGTGAAATGAAAATAAATAAATCGGGTGATTTATAGCATTTCAAACAGGAGATATAAAGCTTAATAAATTGATTGAATTGAATAAGCCTTTTATCTAGATATAATATTACTTACTAAAAGGAGTGCAATATACATAAAAGTATTTTTTTTCCCTCTTGGATAGTTACTGTAAGACTGAACAACTTGTTTCATAACATTCATGATTTCTTCCTTTTTTCCCCTTTTTTCATACAGCAAAAAGTTTCCAATATCTAAAAATATCCTTTGAGCATAATAAATACTATGACTTTTTGTAAAATTATTAGATAATTATGTGAATTTTTGTTAAAATCATTATTTTGTTAAGAGTTATGTGTAAAATTAAAATAACATATGCCTACAGTTTCAAAAATTCAAAATCGTTTATATCTATCTGCATGAAATTTCGTAGAATAATTTTTCTTTAAAATGACAATTTTGTTGACGTGTAAATTTGCGTATCTCTGATTTTGGAAAAAAAAACAAACGAATTAGAGTCAATCATTTTCCAATGTGTTTCAGTGATTTTTTTTTACCTGCGAGTCCCGCGTCCTGGACTCACAAAAACCTCTAGGGATGCCAACTTTTGATTTATGTGAGTCGCAAAAATACATTTGAAATTTAAAAAATAATAAAAAAGTTTAATGTCTGGACTCATTCTTTTTATTCAGGGACTCACAGATTTGGAACTTATCGAGTCCCAGGTCACTCAGATGAGAAAATTTGTAAAAATATCACTGAGTGTTTGTAATATGTGTCCTCGATAAATTGCGGTGTGGAGAGGGAGTCACTTGCATGAGCTGGTCACTGATTATCACATAGCGATAAACTAGTCCATTATTATAAGCCAAGGTGAGAGTAACCTTCCCTGAATTTTGTGCCTACAGTGCAGTGATTCAGTCTCCAAAATTTAAACCTTGGGAATAATTGTTCTTTGGGATCTTAAATTCGTTGATTGGTCTACCCACTAAATCAACAAATTTAATGACACAGGAATAATAATGATTTTGCAGTAATTTATTCATGAATTTTGCAAATTCGTTTCCTTATTGGCATGATATAATGATATAAAACTGTGAATGAACCCCTGTCCGTTCCAAAAATCTTGCCGCTCCAAAATGCCACTGTCTAAGAGCCAATCCCTCCAATGATCTGAGTTCTCTCAATATCACTCATCAAAGGACATCAAGTACGGGTACTGATTGAACACACTCATGATCGAGTGTCTCAATAAGCCTTAGACCTTCAATGCCAAGAAGCTGCAACTTTCCAAAAGACACCAAGTCATGGTTCTTACCAGGAAACATCCTCAAGATTGTCTCAATAAGCCTTTGGCTTTCAATTCACTTAACCGTTTGCATGCTGGGAAATTTGTTGTCTGCTAAAATGTTGTCTGCTGAATTTCTAAAATTAGCATTTTCTTCCATTTCTTTCAAAGAATACTATAAGAAAAGCAAACAGTTTGGATCCTGATGAGACGCAACAAAACAGACGCCACATCTCATCTGGATCCAAACTGTTTGCAAAGGCCTTCAAAATTTGGTTCCAGCACTGAAAGAGTTAAGCAAGCATTAATAAAATGGCTTACACCTATAGTTTTATATAAGCAAACATTCAAACTCCAGAAACACTATCGGGACAGAAATTCTTTTTATATTACCTTTCAATTGAAACGGTGAATCCCCAATATGCATGTTATCCTTGGTGAGGCTTATTTCAAGATCCGCCAATGTCTCATAGATCCTGTAGTTCACCAAATACATGCCGTCCTTTCTGTCCAGTACCCGCAAGTAAACGCGCACTCGCCCGCCATCTTGGGTCGTAAGGCGGACTTCGAAAGGTTTCTCACCTGCAGACTTTGTGTAGCTGAAATTTTAAAATTATAACATGGTATGGCCTTATATTGTATGGTCTATTTCAGACATGTTTACGAATGGTCATTTAGTTTTAACCTATTTATTTTAGCTTGATTGCATAGAAAGCCTTTAGAAGGCTTATTTAAACGCTGAAGTTCATTTTCTGGGTAGAACCAGTACTTGGTGTCTATGGGGGAGATCTAAAGAAAGCTACCACAGTGGTGACTGAACCCTTAATTGACCTCCTGGTCGCTATGCGAACACCATATCCACTATGCCACTGCAACCTGCAACTCGTGGTCATTTCACTTAAAAGGAAAGATTCTTTAAGTAGGAAAACAAACAGACATTGGATATTGGGGTGGGGGGGGGGGGGNTCTGAATCTTTCCCTGTATTACTGTTAAAAGGAAATACACAATATTTGTGTAACTTGAAAAACAAATTTTGAAACATTACGCAATAATGCCCCAAAGTATGACAGAAGATACCACCCCACCTAGAGTGTATTGTTAAGCAAAATGCTCTATTAATAAAGTATTATTCTAAAATCCCTACATTTTCATCAGTATTATATGAAAGTCAATTACCCTGGAGTGGTAGTTACTGACTACAGAGAAATTGTGAAAACATTTCAACTTGGGTGACATTCAACCAGTGATATAAATCAAGCTGACAGACATAAATGATTATGAGCTAACAAAAACGCAACTGCACTTGGTTGGCAATAAATTTCAAAGTGACAAGCAGCCTGTAACTATAAATTAACTGATCTCTTGTCTTAATGACAAACAACAACACCGAGAAGCCTTTGGCCAAAAAAATTGTACACTTAAAAAATTAGACACGCTCTCACCATCAAGAATTTCTTTGAACATTTCTAAATCACAAATGACAGGGAACAACTATTTTACAATTTTTCAAACAACAAAATCATGTTATGTTAAACAATAAACCATAGAATAACATCTTCAAATATGAATGGTCTTCATAAAGAACAAGGCTTTGACAGAACTGAACAGCAAGGACCTCATAAACTACAAAATTTACACACACAAACAGTTGTGTAAAGTGTTATCAAGACTGACAAAGAATTGACAAAAATGTATATAAATCTTTTGTCTATTTGTTATTGAAGCAGGATCTCCCAATCTTAAGGTCGAGATTTTTTATTGAACACTGTTGTTGAACATCTGTATAATAATAAAAGGTGTTTGTTATTCAAGAAGAAGTTGAATCATATTTCAAATAGCAAAGATAAAAGAGCTATTGATTTGTAATTAAGTTAAAATGAGCTTTAAAAAAGCTCAGAGGTTCCACCTTTACACTTAATATTGAACTCAGGCCGACGCCTCAATGTAAACCACAAAGACAAACTATGTTTCCACTGTTCAAAAACTAGGGCCTACGTTTTGTTGAAAATAAAAGCCATGTGTTTTTTGACTGCCCCCCTTTACTTTGACACTTAAACAAATTATTTGTAAAATTGGTTAAGTGGGCAGGGAGATCAAATGAAAACTAATGATGTATAATCTATTAAACTAACTGCCCTTTTTATTGAATGAAAATGTACATGGTAACAATTCTATAACACGCCATTGTTATCACAAGAACTTATTGCAAAGGTCATACATTGGAGGGATGGAAGCTAACTTATTACAGTAGGTTGCCTAGCAAGAATTTATCTCTAGTACTTTGGAACAGGAGCAAAAGAGTAAGAAGCCCAAAACCAAGTACATGTCATAACTAAATAATAGTTATTTTTAACAAAACAAAATTATTTTATATTAAACAAGAGATGTGTTTGTCAGAAACACAATGCCCCCTACTGCGCCGCTTTTTTACCTTTGACCTTGAAGGATGACCTTGACCTTTCACCACTCAAAATGTGCAGCTTCATGAGATACACATGCATGCCAAATATCAAGTTGCTATCTTCAATATTGCAAAAGTAATGACCAACGTTAAAGTTTTTGGACGGACACACAGACGGATGGACAGACAGACGGACGGTCAAAATTTGTGTGCGTATGGAAAGGCCTTGTCCATATACACATGCATACCAAATATGAAGGTTATATCTCAAGGGACATAGAAGTTATGAGCATTTTTCTAAACCTAAACGCAAAGTGTGACGGAATTTCAGAAGGACAGACGGACGGACAGTGCGATCACTATATGCCACCCTACCGGGGGCATAACAAAAACATGTTTGGTTTCTATATGTAGAAAAAGTAATAAAAACAACATAGAACAAGAAAATTGTTATCTAAAGTGCAAAGATTAAACTTTGTCAGACTTGAAGATTTCCCATTAGGGATGGAAACTAACTTTTTACCATCTTTAGGCTTTTGGTTGCCCAGCTTAAGAGTAACGAGCCCAGAAATGTATACATGTCGTGTCATGTGTATCTAATACATTCTTTAAATAAAATAATAGACAATTAAATAAAATTGCTGACATGACACACTTTCAATGCATTATGTACAGTGATATTTTTACAAATTTTCTCTTCTGAGTCCTGGGACTCGATATAACTTGCAAATCTATGAGTCCCCGAATTGAAAGAACGAGTCCAAATATTAAACTATATTATTTTATTTTTTTCAGAAATTTCAGTACATTTTTGTGACTCACATAATTCAAAACTTTGCATCCCAAGAAGTTTTTGTGTGTCCAGGACTCAGGACTCGCAGGTAAAAAAATCACTGTATGTATTATTATGTGCCTGAATTGAATCAATTTTCCTTTGCCTAAATAATGAATATTATTTAACTCATTATTTATACACTGTCGCCAATTTTTATTTCACTGAATTGTTACAAGCTTAAAAAAAAAGGAAGTCAAAGAAAATTGTGAACACATTAAAATTAATAAACCCTTAAATAATCTTCAAAATATGGTTCCACTCAAGCAATTTAAGTGATCAATTGTTATTGTCTCTACCAGAATTCCTGACTACCAAAGGACATACAGCAAGTTCTGTACCGCAATAAAAGTGGTTTTACCAATTAACTCATATCATTAGCCCTTCAATTTGATACGTGTTTGGCTTCAGTATAACTACAAAACTTTCTAATGTTAAGATGGGAAAAGACCATTAATAAACCATTTGTACCACCAGTAAAAACTTAAAAGTGGTATATTGGTCTCTTAAGTCTCTTAATCTACTGTGCTGTTAATGAACATGCATAGCTGGTAGAATGGTGTGCTATTTTGAGACATAAAAATATCAGTTTGAATAAATATTCATCTGGTATTTATCATTAATATCATGAAGCATTTTATCCTTTGAAAATGTTTTAAAAACTTAAGTTAAAATAAATACAAAATATTTCTTTTAAAAATATATGCAGCAAAGGAAGATGGATCTGTTGACATAAAAACATTTACAATTTAAATGTGTAATTCTTCTTTGTTGTTTTTTTTCTACAAATTTATTGCATGTGTTGATCGCATGACCGGCTTAAAATCGAGCATTCATTTTCTCATATATTTAAATAGCACTATACTTCTTGTATGAATTAAAACATGGTTATCGTGGACCCAACTTAAAATCACTCCTAAAATTTTAAGTCTGTTCAAGGGACTTGTTCAGAGATTGGCAAAATGAGGATGAAAACAAATAAAAATACAAACAAATTGAAACAATAACATTATATTCAATTTCAAACAAGCAAAATAACACCCCTCCGAAAATTGGTCAAAATATTATTTTGTTTATTAATAGATAATCATCAAATGAAATAAATAAAATAATAATGTATTTGTAAAGTTTTTCCTCAATCATTGGGAAAATTTGTGTTATTGATAGAGTTAAATATGTTGTTAAGTTTGAATGGCCCAATGGTAGCATGTTCAAATCTGCACACAAAGATTGAAAGTTTGAATCCCCCTGAAGGAAAACATTTTCATTTAACTTTCTTTCTTGCTATTATAAATATTTCAGACTATTCTAAATATTTAAGTTTTGTTAGTTACTAGTAAATATATTTTATGATACTTTTCAGAAATATGAAAATCTGTGGACAAGCCGTCATTAAGAATGTGTTATTATAAATAATGGATCATGTATGGAAATAAAGTCCATTGATAGCGACTTATGTACTAAGGGTCTCATGTTAACAATAAGTCTTCAAAAGTAGCGGTCAAAGAATTTAAATCAAATAAAATGTTTGGAAAGAAATTCCATGCAAGGTGACTCTAAATACAGTTTAAAATAAAAGCAACTGATTTTTGCTTATATTTTTCAGCAAAACATGAAAACTATTCCATTTAAAAATGATACCATTACTAAAGGCATAAGCCTAAGTCTTAAAAATACCAGTAAAAATGTTTTTGATTTTTCTTGGCATAATATTGTTTAACATTATTAACCCTTTGAGTGCTGGAACCGGATTTTGAAGGCCTTTGCAAACAGTTTGGATCCAGATGAGACGCCACAGAACGTGGCGTCTCATCAGGATCCAAACTGTTTGCTATTCTGATAGTGGTCTTAGAAAAAAAATTGAAGAAAATGCTAATTTTAGAAATTCAGCAGACGACATTTTAGCAGACGACAAATTTCCCAGCATGCAAAGGGTTAAACAATTCTATTCAAAATGTTCATGCACAATATTCATTAGGGTCTTTCTCTTAGACACAAATGTGCTGTGAAAACTGTGACAGTTTGCATTTGATTTCATTATCTTCAAATCATACTTACTTGTTCCCATCTGTGCCTATGAGCTGGACAAAGAAGTACCTAGCTGGCACAACAAATTCAGACTTTAGTCCTGGTCCCCATACTTTTGTCCTTTTCCAATCGACTGATCCGCTCTCATCGTCAAGTTCATGTTTGGATTCTGATGCAGACGAATTTGTAAACAAGAACACGAGTAAAACTACTTTCAAACACGCCCACATCTGCAATGCACACACCATCGTTTTAAAAATGATTATTTTGATATTACCATCAAAATGGTACAAATGTGCACAATATGTTGTTGACCAACACGTCAGTTCAACACGAAATACATGTTAACAATGCCAAAGAAAATCTAGCAAACTTTCACCTACAACCTAATATTTGTAAGCGTTTAGTGATGGTGATGATTGTGTATAGGCGTTGTACCACTAAATTAAGACCGCGAACAAAAACTCAGTCGTTGAGGTTACACACGTATTTTAACACTGCTATTGAACTGGGATTTAAACTCGTATTTACATTGGGCTAAAACGATGGGTTTATCTAGACAATGCATCAAATTGCCTTTTCTTTGCCGATGCTAAGAAAAATAATTTCTCAAACATGTATCAAACATTTTTATATATTGGGCATTTTACGAATCCAGATCCAAAAACAATCAATTACCTGCTGCATGGTATGCAATATGTTAATAATTAAGATTCATAACCGTTGCGTTTTGAGTTTTCCATATTTTCTCCCATATTAAGATGTTTCGGATCATACATATTGTCGCTTTCACATTAAATTGTATTTTTGTATTTAGAATGTTCCTTTATATTCACTGATTTCCCTGGTTAAACTTAATACATGTTGCTAGATTGTTTAATTCCTTTGAATGAATGGTTTACTGATGAAGGGAAGAAAAAAATATATTGATGAATGCATGAAAGAATGAATCAATTAATAAATCAATCGATCGATGAATGATTGAATGCGAAAACTAATATAGAGTTGTTAATGTAAAGCAAACTAACCTTAAGCTGACATCGACCTTTACATATGAATATAATTATTCAAGAACCGTTATAATGAATACATTAGTTTTAGTACTGAAATCGGGTAAAATAGATAAAGAATATCCAAACAACTTACTGTCATGCTATCATTTACCTCGTGAAACACGTGCATGAACAAAACCGAGTATTAATAAATTAATTATTAATAACGCAAATCGAGCTTATAGTTAGTTTAGTTTAAATCTAGTTATTATAGCTCGAATGCATCGAAAGTCGTAGGCTTAATGAAACGCTTTTGAGTCCGTTTTCTGGATATAACAAGCACTTGGTGTCATTGGGGGAGATCAACGGAATACCGTTAGGGCCATCGTGGTAACACATTAAAATCCAGAGGGCGACAATGCGAGAGTGCGAGAATACGATGACGAGAGTGCGAGAATACGATGAAGAGAGTGCGAGAATACGATGACGAGAATGCGAGAACGCGATGGCGAGAATGCGAGAACGCGAAAGTACGATGGCGAGAGTTCGAGAATACGATGACGAGAGTGCGGGAATGCGATGACGAGAGTGCGAGAACGCGATGGCGAGAATGCGAGAACGCGAAAGTAAGATGACGAGAGTGCGAGAATACGATGACGATAGTGCGAGAATACGATGACGAGAGTGCGAGAACGCGATGGCGAGAATGCGAGAGTGCGAGAATACGATGACGAGAGTGCGAGAATACGATGACGAGAGTGCGAGAATACGATGACGAGAGTGCGACAATACGATGACGAGAGTGCGACGATACGATGACGGGAGTGCGACAATACGATGGCGACAGTACGATATGACTATCGCATTGTCGCCATCGTACTATCGCATTGTCGCCATCGTACTATCGCGTTGTCGCACTGTCGTCATCGTATTCTCGCGTTCTCGCCATCGCGTTCTCGCATTCTCGCCATCGCGTTCTCGCATTCTCGTCCTCGTATTCTCGCACTCTCTTCATCGTATTCTCGTCATCGTATTCTCGCTCTCTGGATTTAGAGGTGTAACCACGATGGCCCTAACGGTATTCCGTAGTGATCGAAAGAGCGCTACTACAGTGGGGATTGAACACATGGCATGCAGGTCATTATAAAGTGTTCACTATAGTATATGCTAATGTTGGTCGGCCATACTACTGTTCAATGTTTACTTTAGGACTGCAAATATAATAAAATAAAATGGACAATAATATTGGTTGTTTTAAAAGTTTAGCTTTTCTTTATGATACGTATTTATGCTAAATGTTATTTTTCATCTGCAAACTACTCATCAGAACCAACATCTGGTGGGCCTCAGGTTTGAGTGTGGACCTAAAGTTAAATACATTATGAAGTTTATATACTCACAGTGATCCCATCATCAGATACATTCCCGATGAGTAAACTTATCTTTATATATATCAGCATTGCCGAGATCAAGATGTAACGCGCAGAACAATGACATCGTTTTGTAACGCCATTTTGTTTTGTGTCTTTTGAACATTAAGACATTATATTTTTTTTTAATTATGTTATAAATAACAAAAAGAGGTAAGTTAGCTCTTGGTTCAGGTTTTCTTAACCTCGCTGAATAAACTTATCTGTATTCAACACTATTCTTGTATTCTATAAATTATATACATTCGCAGTTGAACACAATGATAAACATTAGGTGCATTTACATTACATTCAAAACACATTGTACACACTTAATCATCCCCATGATAATGGATGGCACTAGAGATGAGAACTTTGACCAGTGATGTGGCTGACGGTCCTCAGAAGTTGGTTAGTCGTCAGTACGGTCAGTTCGTCTTTATCGTAGGCCTTCCACGTCTTCAAGAGGACCTCGTGTGTTTTTTTAATACTGCGTTCTTTGGATGCGATGCACAAACTGAGCAGATACAAGTTGGCCTTGTGTGGTTCACCATAACAGTAAAGAATGTTAGCTGGGAACCACCAGCCCTAGTGTTCAGAAGGCGGTGCCAGCCTCCACATCACTTTTCCGAACGCCAGACTATCCCCTCAACCAGTTTGGACTGTTTAATTGCAGTCAATAAACTGGTTCTTGCGGAAACTATCAGATTATTTTGCCTGTTCTTCCGGATGGAGAAATGCACACTACTATTTTAACACAAGCCAACGATCATTAGAAAATTAACATTTTAAACGTATGAGTTTATAAGGGTACGAGCTTACCAGTCACCATAGCGTTCTTGTTCAGTGCCTAAATCTGCCTTATTTGGAATGTATTTAGTTATATTTTGAAACGTACTGAACAGGCTGCACAAACATCATAAAAAATAATTTAAGTTCAATGCACATTTGCTGGCAGATGTTAAGAAAATTTGGACTTAAAAAATCGCATTTTAAAGGCCTCAATTGTGTAAAAACAAATGACTGTGATAGTGTCTCAATCCGCCACACATCTGAAAAAAAGGTCGAAAAACAGCAATATTTATTTATACAGAGCGCATTTTCAAAATCTTGAAAGCGGCGTGATTGTACACAAATCCGAATCGGAAACCAGGATACTGTTTTTACTTAAATGGACTTGTTAACAGATTATCGTATTTTTCAAAAATGTATTTAAATATGATTACTAACAAATCTATAATGTTTTGAATAGTCTTTTATACTTATTAATAATAGTAAGAACAAAAGTTGCTTTAAATATATTGCCTATTCCGGGATTCGAACCCGGGTCCTCTGGAAACAAAAGCTAATTCGCTACCACTGAACCACACAAGCTTTTAACAGTGAAACATAAAAACTATCTTTGTTCTCAATTTTTTTTCAAACTTTTCGAGGAAAAGCGTTCCACATACTTTATTATTTTTACCAATTTTAACCAATATTGTTAAGTTTTTCACATTCAGGAGTTTTATTTCGCTTGTTTAAACATAATGTATACATTCTTTTTTTAATCAATGGGAACTATTTTGAAAATCGTAATTTTACCAAACTGTGAAAGAGTCCCTTTAATGTCGACTATGGCTTCCATTCAATAAAATATGACTTCACAGGGTCATGGAGGTTTCGTGCCACTGATATTTGTGTAGGGAGGGATTGGAGG
Organism: Dreissena rostriformis; assembly: GCA_007657795.1. NCBI lineage: Eukaryota > Metazoa > Mollusca > Bivalvia > Myida > Dreissenidae > Dreissena > Dreissena rostriformis. The sequence goes on from VMBQ01005203.1 coordinate 55,002, forward strand.
TTTCGTCCCACTGATATATAGTATAGTACTATACATGATATTAACATTGAATACCCGGGATTGAATATCATTTTTTGAATTATGGATTATGTTAATGCACCACAACATCATTTGGTGTTATACAGCCTAATTTCAACCGGGATACACCGACTATCTCCGGAATCCCCCGTAAACCAGACTGATTTATACAATAAATCGTCTTTTGATCCTGATTACTGCGATTTTCTGACAATCGTCCAAGTGATCGAACACCCGGTCTGCTAAATTCTCTGACAGAATTCTTTATTTCCAGTGATAAGTAATGTATGTATTAAAAATATGCTTACAGAAATTGACATTAATCGATCTAACATGTGTTCGCTGTCTGTCTGTATTTTATGACATCATCGTAACTTGTTTTTGACAGTTTTAGACCGATAAAATCTTACGTCAGATTCTGTTTTGCACTCGGCACCATCGGTATCTGTCACTAAGGTCTGTGGATTTCCAAGGTCTGTTTGACCGGTCCGTCTAAAAACTGTTTTCGACTCATATTCGCGGATATGAAGGAAAAGACCAAATAAAGGCAATAATGATATTTTTTTTCTGTGATGTTTTGATTAGTTGCAATAATTCAACTCTCAGCTTTAGAACCCAATGGGTTGCTGAGAGTTGCAATGCGCCCATTCTTGTCCATGGGTGCAAAATGTTATCAACAATGCAATGGTTTAGGAACACTGAAACTGCAAGAACTTATCAAAAGTTACCTGTTTAAACCACAAACTCATCCAAATGGTACCATTAAAGCAAGAAATATATTGTAAAAATACGGAGTTTCCATGGGGGATTGAACCCACGACCTCCGGAGTGGTAGTCAGACACTAACCACATCGCTGAAAAGCTAGCTAAACAGCAAGGCTGTTGGAAGTGACCTTAATCACTACACTCCTACCCCTCTTAATGTTTCAAGGCGCAGACATGCCCGCTACAGCATGTCACATTGACACTATAGTGTCGACCGCTTCACAAGCGGCTCCTCGAAACCATTAGACAGCTCACACCCACGTTCTGAATCACAGTTCGTGTTTGCCTCGTTGCCATTATTGTAAAAATACGGAGCTTCCATTGGGGATTGAACCCACGACCTCCGGAGTGGTAGTCAGACACTCTAACCACGTCGCTGAAAAGCTAGCTCAACAGCAAAGCTGTTGGAAGTGACCTTAATCACTACAAATAATTGCTTTTTATTGACTTTGTTTTCTTATGTACGCTGTATCCGCCATATTGGAAAATTGACCCAATATTGGTAAGGTCGCAGTACACCAATATTTTGCACGTCGGGTTATGTGATGGAGCCTATTAAAGTCGATAACGATGCGGTATTCGATACAGAATACACTGTTTCAAATTTAAACATAAAATTAAATGTCAGCGAGAAAAGTGTGTTGAAACATCGTTGTGTTTTTATAGAGTGCATGCAAATGATAACATTCCTAGGTTGCCATTCAGGAAAATTTAACATGTTTATGAAGTTTATTCATTATTTTCCTCAATTTGTCTCGAACGACATCTGTTTAGTGAAGCGCACGGATTCCGTGCGCTGAACTGCACCCATGTTTATGAAGGGGTGCATACGGACTCCCAGAGCCGCCATAGCAAAAATTATCAAAGGCTCTGGGAGTCCGTTTATATGGACTAATGTTTTGATCAGCAAATTTCTTTATAAATTATCATAAAAAATGCCTCTGTGTGTTATATCTGTTAACATTGTCTCAATAAGAGGAATTTACTAAATAGAAGACAAAGTGCCTGTAGCCTAAAAGCAGTGTTCTGCTCGGTCTGTCATATTGGCTCAGGGGTCGACAAATTTTTCCTCAGCAACTTGCCCTGCAGGGCGAGTAGCTAAGAATTTTCACTTGCCCTGTTGAAATACGTACTTGCCCTGCAATTTATTGCAAAAATGCAATAAATCAGTAACTATTATGTTTTACCACGACTCCGGTTGTTAGGACTTATTTTAGCACAGTGTGCAATAATCAACATCCGGTTAATTTGTAATCGCCGATTTAACGTTGTTTTGTTTGGTAAAGATGTGTTAAAACTTGAAATTTTAATCTTTTCGGCCAGAAGTGCCACTCGCCCTGCAGGACGAGCGCTACCGGAATATTCACTCGTCCGGAGCCAATTTCTACTCGTAATTACCAGCGGGCGAGTGGATTTGTCGACCCCTGTGGCTCATATAAATATGGGGTTAAAAAATTGATTGGGTTAAGAAAAACACTAAACTTTTCAGTCAATCTTAAGAGTATTCTTATATTAAGTGTTTTTTTAATTTAAAGAACTATTTTCATATAAAAAATATTTTGAAAAAATCATCAAGACATCCTTTATCTCTTCATATGCAGTCTTTTCAGTCTTATCAGCAGATGAGTCTTTGTTTTAGTTGCACCCCTGTTTAACGCCAGAAGGTGTCTATGACTAGCACTTTGGGCTTGATGTGCTGATAAGATTAAATTGAAGGTTTCAAATAATTTACCATGGACCCCTTAGAGTATACCCAGGTTTCGTCACAGCCCGACGTTGGGCATAATTGCCCATAAATGTCAAAGGGCGAGAAAATTGTGCGAAAGTCAGTGCTCTCCTGACTAAGCTTATCAGGCCGCCACCCAACATTTCCCATAACGTGATGAAGTTCATACCATGACCTGGTTGCCTTGAATTATGCTTGTTTCTCATTTTAAAGGTGTACAAGATGACAGTGGATTATCTGACCTGTGGTCAGTGCTCCAGAGAGTTCCCACTGCAAGGCATCACTCTGTTCATACAGCATAAGAAACTGGACTGCAATGATAACTTTACTTGTCCAAACCAGGCATTTGGTACAGACTATCATTTCATAAGTAGTATAACTTTGTAAGAACATGAGCCTTTTTATGGCAGCAATAGTGCAATACATATTTGTTAACAGTCAAGACTATTGTTTAAAATTCCATTTTAAATTGTTTAAAGATTAAAAATATTTTATCAAGTAAATTATGTTTGTCTCTGTACCATCACTAAATTGTTAACTATCTATCTATCTATACTGTCTAACTCCCCTTAGGGGTCTTTTTCATCCCTGCATCCTAATTAATAATTATGTTGTTGTTTATTACTTGAACTTAAAGTGTATTAAACATTTGACGATAACATTTTCTTAATGAATTACTTGTACAAGATATATCTATTTATTTACAGAGCTATGTACCTATTTCAGACTTGAAGTGTAACTTCTGTGAAGCTGGCTTCCAGACGGCCTGGGGTCTTTTGCTGCATGCTCAGATAACACACAATGTGAAGATCTTTCTCGAGAAAACATCAAAATCCATTGTTCATAACCTCTCAACACCACTGTCCAGCCAGTTGCCAATAATTCCTAGTTTTACAAGTTCTCAAAATGTATTTGATTCGTATAAAAGCTGTACAGAATCAGAAAAATCTTTCATAGCAGTTTCCACCTTGAAAAATACAACTTCAATAAGTGAAAATAGGAAGAGTGGATTAGAAGATTTATCTAAAGTTGGAAGAAAACCAAATGAGATTGAACTAACTAAAACTTGTGAGTTGCAAGAAACATTGAATGATCAGGGTGTGAACAGTGCTGTTGATCTGCAAAATACATGTCTCAGTTACATGCCAACTAAGGTAACATACACCACACTGTCTGCAAACTCAATTTTTCCACCAAGGCAAGTTAAGCTGCTACCCAAAGCCCCTTTAACATTACGTGAAAACAGGACCATTGTGTTTAACACCCGTCCAAGTGTACAGCCTTTACATTTTGATGCAAGCAGGAATATGACTCTTGCCGCGGTTACGCCTATTTTACATGTACCATACAATGTGACACCAAGTGTAACAATACAAGGCACTGTTTTGACTGTTGTACCAAAAGTGACCCCAACTACTGGGATGGGAACAATTGCTAACACTCCACCATTCGTCTCTTCAAGTTACTCTAACAGTATTTTACCTAAGACTTTGCAGCTTGCAACTCGAACTGTTGCAAAACCTGATGTTTCTACTGAAAACATTTCTGATGATACAAATTACCAACAAATAGGAGCAGAGATGGAGCTAGAAGAGTCCGATGCTTTAGATCCAGAGGAAGATAAGTTGGAAGAAGATCTGGACATGGACTCAGAAGGTCAGACTTGCTGCAACGACCAAGGATGTGGGGTCACTGTTATACCAGGATCACATGAGCATCTCCAGAAGTGCTGTAACGCCGTGGTTCCCAAGAAACGTAAGCGTCACATGGAGTTGAAGCACAGTATGCCATTCTCTTGGGGGGCCAGTCGGTATGCAAGGAGGAAAATATTGTACAGAAACAGAGCATGTAATGCGGGCAGACCAGTGTCTTGCAAGCCGCAATCCAGAGGTACCAATACTATATACATCGACGTAGAGTCCGATTCACTGCTCTCCAATGATTCTCAGGGCGCATCGTTCAGCGTACGTCAGTCGGTCGATGACGGTCAGGACACAGGGCGAGATTCCCCACTGTCACATTCAAGTGATGTTACACCTACCAAACAAAGGTCATTGATTCTCAAACCAGGGTCTTTATTATCAATTCCATTTACGTATTCCTTTCCAACAATGAGCATTTTACCAAATTCTGGAAAAGCTCTTAATTCGAGCTGTACATCAACAGTGTCCATACAGTCTGGTACGGGTACCCAAGCATTTACGCAGATAGCGCCAAACACATCTGCCACTATTTTGATGAAAAGCAACACTAGCCTGAAGTTTCAAACTGGTGCGAAAGAAATGATACGATCCTCAATTCTAGCAAAGCAGTCCAGCAAACCACCGACAGTGGAGTCACAAAATACAGAGAATGATGATAGGAATGAGTCTTCAAAACCGTTCCAGTGTGAGAAATGTAGCATGGCTTTCAATCAAAGAATTCATCTAAAAAAACACATGAGCAAGCACACAGGTAATTCCTTATGAAAATATTTATATTTTGGGGTTCCCATCAAAGGTTAACATTGTCCTAACAGTAAAGAGGAATATAGAAGGTTTCTTGCCTCAATGCACATTCCCTCTTTTGTGAAATATTTTTATCTTTAAGAATTTTTTTATTTGGAGTAGTGAAAGAAATTATAAATAATTCCAAATATTTAGTAAATACACAGTTCCGAGGGTATTCAAACTAGCATCTACAAAATTGTACAGTTATATGATAAAATAACAACACTTTATTACCCTTATTTATAGTTGCATGCATATGGTGGTACTTCATGTATATTTGATTTAACAATTTTAAACTACTTATGCTTTTCCAGAATTTTTCCTTGTCTAAAAAAAGTGCAGGGTAACAACGTTTTATAAAAATAAAAATGCATATTTATTATTTAATGCATAAGAATTGCCATTACAAGACCATTTCAAGTTTAATGAAGCACTTATTCACTTAGATCATTTAATGTTTTTTTTTTTTATTATTAATATTGTATTGCCTTGTGTGTGCCTTCTATTTAATTGCCTCTCTTTAAGTATATTAAACTAGAGTCTCCCTTATTTAAGACTAGTCCGAAAATGAGCATACTTGTAGTTATATAACAAAACAGTTATAAATTAGACACTGTTATTGTGTTGACAAGAATCAAATGTCAGAGAAAGATGAGCTGTTAAACTTTGGTTCTTGTTAATCTTAGCTCTGATTTTCAGTTATGTATATTACTAATAGTATTATTATTATTACCTTTTACCATTTTTAGGTATTAAGCCCTATAAGTGTGACGAGTGTGACTATTCAACTGTGGAGAGATCACATCTCAAAGTCCATATTCGAATACACACAGGTATGTATAAACAGAGTTTATATTACTAAGAAAATGATCACGGAAAATTTGTTTATGATTAGCCCACCTGAGTGCAATGAGATGCCATGATGTCTGTCATACAACCATGCATGATTGTGTGTCCGTCCGTCTGTTTAGACTTGTTTGAACAACATCTCCTAAACCTCTTGGCAGATTTGATTTAAACTTCACAGGAATAATCCTTGGATGACCCCCTTTCAAAATTGTTCAAATCGTTAAGTCAGCTGCATATGTAGGTTATCAGGACTAAAAATACATTTTAAAATGGAAACATAAAAAAAAAATCTCTGAAACCACAAGGCCCTGTGGTCGTCAAATGGTCACAGCGAAGGGGTGGCATGATTTATATAGACTTATATAGCAAAATAACTTTAAGAATCTCTAAAACGGCAGGCCCTGTGATGTAATATTTGGCTTGTATCGGTAATTTTCATGATTGTCTTCTACAAAGTTTATTCAAATCATGCCCCTCAGGGTCAAAATTGGCCCCGCCCGATGTTATTTATTTTTGTGTCGCCTGACTATGGTCAGGGGATATATAGGTGTTACTTTGTCAGCGGAGTCGTCGTCTGTGGCGTCGTCTGCAGCGTCACACTTTTCGAAAAAGGCTCATAACTTCTGTGTCCCTTCAGATATTGCTTTCATATTTGGTATGCATGTGTATCTGGACAAAACCTTTCCATGCGCATACAATTTTTTACCCCTGTGACCTTGAACTTGAGGTCAGTGTTCAGGTTTCAAAATCTGCGACCGCGATTCGATAAAGGCTCATAACTACTGTGTCCCTTCAGATATTGCTTTCATATTTGGTATGCATGTGAATATGGACAACACCTTTCCATGCGCATAACATTTTTGACCCCTGTGACCTTGACCTTGAACTTGAGTCAGCGTTGAGGTTTCGCAATCTGCGACGGCGAATCGAAAAAGGCTCATACCTACTGTGTCCCTTCAGATATTGCTTTCATATTTGGTACGTATGTGTATCTGGACAACACCTTTCCATGCGCATGAAATTTTTGAACTTGGGGTATGGTTCCGTTTTGGAAATCTGCGACCGCGATTCAAAAAAAGCTAACATCTGTGTCCCTCCAGATATTGCTTTCATATTTGGAACGCATGTGTATCTGGACAAGATCTTGCCATGCGCATAAAAGTTTTGACCCCTGTGACCTTGACCTTGAACTTAGGGTCCGGGTTAAAATTTCGAAATCTGCGACCGCGACCCAAAAAAGGTTCAAAAAAGTACTATGTCTTGAGCTTTACTTTAAACATTTAATTTTTTTTATAGATTTCTTTTATGCCCCCGGCATCTATGATGCGGGAGGCATATAGCATTTGTCCTCTCCGTCCGTCCATTCGTATGAAAATCTTTGTTAACCCATTTTGACCGTTTCGTCTGACATCAATACCGCTTGCTACAGAGCTTGGACACTTGTATGGATGTTGTCTCTCATCAACCTGCACACACCAGCATCACCCAACCTCATTTTGACCTTGACCTTATTTTGGACTAAGACTTATTAAAATGGGCCAATTTCTTGGTTAATCCATTACCATCAGGCGACACATCCAACTCGCGGAGTTCTAGTTCTTATATAAAATAGTGAAAACTTTGGATACCTTCTCCTCTGAAACACAAGGCCGAAAGGTTTGGATGTGGCATGTAACATCATATCGTTGTCCTCTATCAAGTTTGATAGAATCAGTTACCGGGATTCAAAATAGAACCTGCCCTGTACTTAAACTCATTAAGCAAAAAGTTTGATAGAATCAGTTACCGGGATTCCAAATAGAACCTGCCCTGTACTTAAACTCATTAAGCAAAATAAGTATAAAACGATACGGCCCAATGATGGTAATATTTGGCATTTAACATGGTATGATGGTTCTCTACAAAGTGTGTTTAAACCATGCCCCTGGGGTCAAAATTGACCCAGCCCTTGTTTTTTTTTTTATTTTCCTTATATGTATAAATTGTTAAAAATTCCCTTCTGAAACCACAAGGCTCAAAGGTTTGGTTGTCCTTTACCAAGATTGTTCAAATCATGGGGTTTACTTGTTTTCCTCATACATGTATGCAGGGCTTTTTTTCCTTCTTTGCGAGTGGCCCTGGAAGGACATTTCACAATTTTGACAAGGACAATTCACAAACCAAACATGGCCGTGAATTTTACAAAATCGGCCGTTTTTCACAATTTTAACAATTTCACGACTCTGTTTTTCACAATTTTAAGAAGTTTGCGACTCAATTTTTCACAATTTTAAGAAGTTTGCGACTCAATTCTTCAAAATTTTGAAAAGTTCGCGACTCATTTTTTCACAATTTTGAAAAGTTTGCGACTCATTTTTTCACAAAGTGAGAGGGCCAGGGCTGCTTCACAAAGTCAGGGAAAAAAGCCTATACTTTAAGCCCTGATGTATGTTCATAGTAAAAAGTTACAAAATCTTCCCTTCTGAAACTGCAAGGTTCAGAGGTTTGATATTTGTTATGTATCATTGTATTGTGGTCCACGACCAAGTTTGTTCAAATCATGCCCCTGGTGTCAAAATTTGCTCTGCCCAGTGGGAAACTGGTTTTCGTTATATGTAAATAGTAAAAATAGTATATTGTTGGACTCTTCAAAATCATTTTTGAAATAAAAAAAAATCCCTTGATATACTTAATCGTTTCGCGAGATCAGAATGTCCGAACTTATGCGCATCCTAAAAATATTCCACTCATCATTCTGCTTCAATGCTTCAACAAAAACAAAACTATCAGAATTTATTTATTTTGGTTCCCTGTTGCAGTCTGTGCGTGTAATAATAGGGGAAACTCTAGAACTTGGGAATCTACCCGAAAGTAAACTAGCTTTTGCGGAACAGTCTCGGAAGACGACAAGAACTTTTGATATGGTGCTTTCTAACTTTATTAGGGCCTTGGGAATAACTCCAGACCAGGTGTCACAAATTCAACTGTTAACATTATCAAATCTGAAGATGTATCATTTTTTGGTTGGCTTTTTGATCCAGTCAATTTTGATGTTTGTGATGTTGAAGATGAGACTGGAGAAGAGGAACATTTTGAAGCCAACATATAAGAGGCAGATGAGACAGTTGAAGAGGAATGGAGAGGGGGGCAAAGACATGTATATTCTTGAATAGAATATTTGATGCAGAGTTAATTTATTTCGTAGTTAAAAGACCATTACATATATTTGATCTACAATTATTGAGTAAAGTCTGAAGAGTTGCAAGGACTGATTGTATTATGTTAGAAGCCATTTGCATTGCAAGGATGTCACTGCTAATCCATGTCATACATGTTTGGCCAAGTTGCCAAATCTCTTGAGGAAATAAGAAGTTACGGCCCTTAACTTTTAAAAATTTCCATTTTAAGCTGTTAATTCTATTGATGCTTGAAAATTTTTGTCAGATCATCACTAAACTTGATGGAAATGTTTGATGTTATAATATATTACAGCGATTTTTTCCTACTTGATAAAGAACCCTTAAAAGGCACTTGCTCAATTTAGTTAAAATTACAAAATTCCCATCGGGCGTCTGAAAAATTCCCAAAAGGAAAGAAAGTTGCGTACATTTTGTTCCAAAAGCACTTTAACTGCATGTGAACAAATAAGATGAGCATTGAAACTGAACATTACCAAGCAAATCTGAAGATTTCACGATTTTCACAATTTCAGGGTTTTTCTCGCTTATCTTTCCCAATTAGCACGATATTAGGCAAAAAATATCCCTGTCTAAGCTAAGGTTGATCTTTAACCAAAACACCTCATGAACTCGGGATTTGATTTACCTTTAATTACGACCTACTGCACAGTTTATTTCTCATTGATTCTCGCCCACAATTCAGGTGAGAAGCCATTCAAGTGCACATACTGCGAGTATGCGACGGCCCAGAACTCGACGCTGAAGATCCACCTGAAGCGTCACCATGGCAGCCGCATGTTTAAGTGCTCCTCGTGCAGAAAGGAGTTCACAGAGGAGCAGCAGCTGAGGGGGCACGCCAGGGAGCACCGGCCTGGCAGGAGTAGCCCTGAGTCTGCACAGGTAGGGACTGTGGTCTATCGGTATGATGCTGGTCTAGCCCTTTGAGCGCTGGAACCGGATTTTGAAGGCCTTTGCAAACAGTTTGGATCCAGATGAGACGCCACAGAACGTGGCGTCTCATCAGGATCCAAACTGTTTGCTATTCTGATAGTGATCTTAAAAACAAATTCGAAGAAAATGCTAATTGTAGAAATTCAGCAGACGACATTTTAGCAGACGACAAATTTCCCAGCATGCAAAGGGCTAGGAATTGGAAGGTCCCTTTGCATGGTAATTACTTGGCTATTTTGCTGAATGTTTTTCTTTTGGTATCACACTCTTTTGAAACTGTTTTGTCTGCAGGTAGCCAACATACATTCCTGTTTAGGGATTGTTTTTTAGGCCAGTTGGGTCAAGGTCAAGACCGAGACAGGTATTTTTTGCCGTTTTATACCCTTTATTACTTGTATTAATTGTTTAAATAACGCTCACTTTCCAGAGTTGTAGTTAGGTCACCCCACAAAGAAATTTTGCAGCTAGTAAAGTCGAGATATGGAGCAAATGTTAATAAGAAATAAACGCAAATGCCTTTCTTGCTGATATGGCTGGAAAGTGAGCGGCATTTACAAAATTTGTAAAAGAAATTAAGGGTATAAAACGGAGAATAATACCTATCTCAGCATGGATGTCACCATTGTGTTTGTCACGTGATTACCCTCTCTTGGACATTTCTCTGACATTTTGTGTTGGTAGTTTCCAAGCTTTGAAATCATTTTTCGCAAGTCAGGTCAAGGTCAATTTTACTAAAATGAAAACACTGTTTTTGCTCAATAACTCAAGTCTGGATGAGGAATGACTCTGAAATTGTGTATGTTGGGATCTTACATGCAAACCATCCTTGGGATTTCACAATTATTTTAATAAAAGTCAATTAAATAGTCAATTTAAACCTTTTTTTGGAGAAGAATTCATATAAGTTTTTAGTAACTTGTTTTCTAATCCATTATTGTCTAAATGTAACTCACATGTCATGTTCAAAGTATCATAATAAAGACTGTTTAAACCAAGATTTTTTTGTGGCTGTTTCATGTTTCTCCACTATCAATTTAATTGAACTGATTAACTAGTCTCCACATGACCTTTAATTACAATCATGGAAATATTCAAGTATTAACATCTGACTTCTAACTAATCTATATATTGTAGGCAATTGCTGTAGAGGAGACTTCTGGAGGCTCTTCAGGAGGCGTGTCTCAGGATGTTCCTGAATCGACCAATAAGCAGGCAGCTTTACCTGGATCGACCAACCAGCAGGCAGCTTTGTCTGGATCGACCAATCAGCAGGCAGCTGTCCATCACATGCCCTCATTGGTGGAGCTCTTGGCCAATCAGACAACAGATAACAGAAAATCATCCACTACAGCAGTGCCACCCAATCAGAATGCAGATGTGGGTCATGTGATTTCTGTTCCTGAAAATTCAAAGAATGAGGATAAAAAGTGACTGTATTAAGGTGCAGTGCACACACTGTATTTAAATAATGTTAAATACTGTATACGAGTTTTGGGGCCACATGAAAATGATTGAGATTTTAAATTAAAATTGATTGTTAATTAAGTTTTGGTTGAAAGGGACCTAATTCTCACCCGCCACTTCATTAAAGGTAAGGTCATTAACCATTAAGGTGTTGAAAATCCAGTTCATATGTTTAGTAATGATCATGATGTTTGTCTTGTATGCAATGCATTATAATCATGTAAATCAATATGTGTTCATTTGTGTATATTTCTATTTAACTGTACTTCATGTAAAGCTACTAATGAATACATCAACAGTGTAATGTAAATGGCAAATGCATTTAATACACTTTGAGAATGTGAATTGTAAAAAAAAAGGTGTGCTGTTCGCTTTTGACTTCACAGTGACTTCTCGTCTGATTTTAAATGATTTTTTTAGGCTATATGCATATTGTCCATTTAATATTAATTAATCATGAAAAAAGATACTTTACTTGTTTGCTGTTATGATATTATTGTCTGATCTTTAAGTAACCCAGGTTTTTGTATGCCCTGCCATGATAATGGTGAAAGGGCATATAGTGTTACCCCTGTCCTGTGTGTATTTGTGTGGGGGGGACATTTGGTGTCCCACTCATTACTTTGTTTTGCATTATGGGATTTCAAAATAAATTGGCACAAATGATCATCATATCAAGGCGACATTTTGCATGCAATAACCATGACGGCTGATTCAAGGTCAAGGTCACATTGGACACTTGAAGTTTTTGCAAATACCTTATATTGATTAAGTGAAAGTACATGTTTGTATCCGGCCCATAACTTTGTTATGCATCATGTGATTTCAAAATAAATGTGCAAAAATAATCGTCATATCATGATCACATGTCATGTGTAACAATCATTTCGCATACTTTACGGTCAAGGTCACAAAGACACTTAGAGTTTGGTCATATTCTGTATATAGGGCTTAAGTCGAAGTGCATGTTTGTGTTGGGTCGATTACTTTATCGTGCATTTGGGATTTTGAAATAAATTGGCACAAAATAATCATAGTATCTACACAATGTGTCTGGTGAAATAAGGGTCAAGGTCACTGTGGACATTTGAAGTCCTTATATGGTTATAATGATAGTTGATGTACATGTGACTGTCAGTTCTATTTCGTTATAGTTAATTGTAAAAAAAATTAAAAAAATCATCTTTTCAATAATGACAATATAATGCTTTGTGCAACAACTATGGTGCTTGCTTGAAGGTCAATGTTACAATTGTAAGATAGTCTTTATGTGTAGCAACAGTTTAAAAGGTATGGTTTCTAATAACATTGATTTATGGAAGCATATCAATTACAGGGTCATGCAATGCCAAAAAACTATATCAACAGTTGCACATAATGATAACTTTGCCGCGAGTCAGGGGGCATGCATGTTTAACAAACATCTCTTGTTTTGTCTTGTGATAACTTGTAATTTATAAATATTTAACGAATCATTATTTATTTTTGTTTGTTAATGATTTTTCTGAAATAAATTTTTTCTCATCGGTCTTTTAGTGTTGCTCTCTATGCAATTTTTATATGAATGTACATGTATTCATATAATGAAACAAAGACGTATCCATTAACCCTTTGAGCGCTGGAACCGTATTTTGAAGGCCTTTGCACACAGTTTGGATCCAGATGAGACGCCACAGAACGTGACGTCTCATCAGGATCCAAACTGTTTGCTATTCTGATAGTGGTCTTCAGCAGACGACATTTTAGCAGGCAACAAATTTCCCAGCATGCAAAGGGTTAACATTTGAACATGTTTATTGGAAGGATTTTGTAATGAATGCTATGCAAGCAAATGCATTACAATCTGTTCTGTGAACCCGTTTGAAAATCGGATGTATGGAAAAACTAAATGTACGGGAAAACCGGATATATTGAAAACCAGAAATATGAGAAAAACTGGATAAATGTAAAACCCAGATATACGGGAAAAAACATTTTTTTGGGGAAAGACAGTTATATTGGAAAGCCCATGGCTGTTGTCAACAGTCTTTGTCCGTGCATAAATTGTACAGCATGAACTGATTTTCAAACATTTTTCGTCGAAAAGTTAACAAGTTTTTGAGGGATTGTTAGATGAATTTATGCAAGAACCGGGTCCCAATGTGAAGGTTAAATATTGGAACTATGATAATAGTTGTCGGTGCATCACTGAATCCCCACTACCAAAAGTAAGAAGGTAA